>JASANH010000395.1:0-93605 GCA_030248295.1 Mesodorylaimus sp. YZB2_4
AAATTGTGAGAAGATGATACTTTGACAAAGTCAGACAAATATTGACTTGCAAGAAAAATTTTTCGGCCAGAAATTTTTCTAATTTTTTTGCCAAATTCGGAGAGGAAGCACCTGCTGAACTAAAACGCTAGTCAAATATCGGATTTGTTTGTGTACGAGTAAGGAAAATATGTATAAATTACAAATTCGAATTCTTCCACCTGCCAATTTGGCTTGTGGTAAGAAATTTTTTTCAATTCAGAGGCGAAATTTTTTTAAAATCGCTCTTACAAGACACTTTTTTAAGCCTGAGCAATGTACTCTTTTTTTTGAGATTTGTATGTTCTTCCCCCTGATCATGGAGAAACGGCAAGGAACGATTTTGGCATATTTTCCTCTATATGTTGGGCGGAACGAAGAAAGGTTTCTTTTCGATGAGAGGGTCGATGACCCAGCCGATGCAACTAGTACTGGCAGGAGAAAAAGTTGGGAATGGAAAATAGATAGATTTTAGTGCGTATTGGAATATCAAAAAACTCGGACCAAAATGTGGACTGGTATTCACGAAATTTGCACTACTCATTGTTGTATAAAGCACTGTATACGAGAAACAGAGTCTTGAATTTTGGTATTTAGCAATGCTAACTGTAAATACTGCAGTGTTAGGTATGGATTGGATAAACACGGAGATGCTCATCACGTTTTCTGCTTCTGAGTCAATTTTTTTATAGATGCACTAAAATCTATCTGCTCCATTCCCAACTTTCCCTGCCAGTACTGTTGCATCGCTGTCGTCGCTTTCATAACTTTCTTCTCCAACATATGAGGAAAATATGCCAAAATGGTTCCTTGCCGTTTCTCCATGATCAGGGGAAGAACATACAAATCTCAAAAAAAGAGTACATTGCTCAGGCTTAAAAAAGTGTCTTGTAAGAGCGATTTTAAAAAAATTTCGCCTCTGAATTGAAAAAAAATTTCTTACCACAAGCCAAATTGGCAGGTGGAAGAATTCGAATTTGTAATTTATACATATTTTCCTTACTGGTCGCGACAAATCCGATATTTGACTAGCGTTTTAGTTCGGCAGCTGTTGCCTCTGAATTTGGCAAAAAAATTAAAAAATATCAGCCAAAAAATTTTTCTTGCAAGTCAATATTTGTCTGACTTTGTCAAAGTATCATCTTCTCACAATTTATAAAACTTTGTACGTAATCTGATTTTGGTATAGTAAACCAGGCGTCATCAGAATTTATGACCAAATGCAAAATAGAGAGTACAGCCATCAGGAGTTGGATACTTGCTGCGACAGATTCCTCAAATAAGTGAATCCGTCAATTTTTAACTCACAGTATGCCACGGTTTCCCGATATTTTTCACCGATACGGGTCAAAAATTAACAAAAGACTTACACGTGGTAAGATAACCCACGAAGCTTTAGGGATCGCTTTGAGGCTGGAACCCTAAACCAGCCACCCCGGAGGGCTCAGCTTTAGTGACGCTGCTCAGTGCAAATGTGCCACGCCCACCAGGATTCGATCCCGCAAACTTCCGCTTGCGATCCTGATGTCGTACCACTGAGCTATCAGGGCCACGAAAAGAGAAAAACTAGCAGCTCACTCAAACTTGGTCGAGTGTAAAGTGCAGCCCCTTCTTGCCTGAAGGAAGATCATCCCCCTTGCTCTCACTGCACATTGCCTCACACGCTGACTAAGGCTGCGTGTTATCGCATGCGTGGCCTGACTAACTGAAATTGCTTTCACGAGCTTCATGGATTTTGTTTGACCAATCGGTATCGTGAATTGAGTCAAGACCCGCTTATTATCGTCCGACGCTAATTTTCAGTTACCTGCCATGAGTTTGGAAAACGAGTCTTTTTCGCCGATATTTCGAAGAAATTAGCCAAGTTGTGTTCCACCACTCGCTATAATCGCAATGTTCTTCATTGATGCTGAGATCAGCTAGTAGCTCTATGCACGACTAGTCGTTCGTTTTGAATTTAGTTTTCTTATTGTAAGTTTTTTAGGTGGATTTCACTTGGCGAGATGTCTTCATGCGAAACACGATTTTGGAATTGCTCGACAAGGAAATTCACGATCCAAGGCCAGCAATATTTTCAGTGCAGGACTGTCTTTCATGCTGTTAGGAACGGCTATCTGTATTTGCAGACAAGGTCACGCAATTAGTTACAGCATGGGATTGGATATTTTAGATGCACTGACTACAGGAAATGGAGAGATGGCCAATAACGCATTCTGTAGGCCATGCGTGCTTTTTGTTGTTGACAAAGCGGATCAATCTTACAACAAGCGCGGCAAATCAGAGACCTTTCCGTTAAAAGATTTTCACGTTAGTCATTCTTTTCAATCGTTTCGATTTTATGATATTTTTTTTCATGTCATCTCTTATCAGAAAGCTTCGGAGGAATTTAATGAACATCAAACAAAGAAATATCATTTTTCGGGAGTTAAAAAAGAATTTAATTTTTGGGAGACGAGACAAGGTCGTCAAGCTTCTGTTGATGTTCGCCTCAGCGTTCAGGAAGCCGACCAAGTCGAAATAATCGCTAGATGTAAATTTGTTACTGCCATTCTTGGGTGTGTTGAACATAAAGTACGTAGTCACAGAACAGATTTTTTTAGATTGAAAAGTATTGCAAAAATAATCGTTCTCTGTGGCTGCCAGAACTTGGCCCTGCGCGGACATAGCGAAGATAACGATATTTTCACTGATAATCAATTTGTTCAAGATGGAAATTTTCAAGCACTCCTGCGTCTTTGTGCGCAGTCGGGCGATATGGTTCTAGAAAATCACTTGCAAACGAGCGCTGGCAAAGCCACTCACGTTTCACCCCAGATTCAAAATGAATTGATTGCGATTTGTGGAAAAATAATAAGGGTAGGATTATTTTTTCTGGCAATTAGGTTGTTCGATCGTTGATATTTTAGAAGAACATTGTTACGAGGGCAATTGCAACTAAAATGTTTCTCCGTCTTGGCAGATGGAGCAACGGACATCTCCGTTGCGAGAGACTACTGACATCTGTCAGTGGTGTGAGGAATCTACGGACACTATTGAGCATTACTTTTTTAAGTGTGTGCATGTTCGGTCATTTTGAGGGTCTTTTGAAAATCGTTTGCAACATTGTGTAGTGGAATTTGTCCTATCGAGGGACGTTGCCATCTTTGGCTCGACTGACTTGTCACTGCCATTGAATATAATACTTTTGTGGGCACGTTTTTTTTATCTTTAACTGTGAGCGGAAAAATGATCCTCTCAGTTTGCCTCGTTTTGTTGATACTATTCGGAGTTAGTGTAATGTGCTGCTTTTGGTCGCTCACAGATCACATGGGAAGGAGCTTTTCAAGTGCCAGTGGAAGGACTTTATGCGTCTGTTCATACATGATACCTGCGCACATTCGTTAGATGTTTAATCTTGTCGTTGGCCCTGCAATTTTTTCCGTTTGTCATCCCCCTGCTTTTTGGTGTCTGGTACGCCGCTAACATACAACTAGTATTTGGGTACTTGTGATATAAGGGGATCCGACATGAACCGATCTGCGCTAATATCCCAGGTGCATGTGATCGTGGGGAGCAGTGAAGTGCACTGTCTATTGCAGTCAACGCTTCGACTGTATTCTACGATGTATCCGCTCTATGATGATAACTGGTGTGCTCAGTGAGGAGAGTGGAGGTGTACCAATTTGAAGAAGTGCTTAAAAAATTGGACAGCATCATCTTTTTTGCTTGCTTTCATGCCTCCTTTGCTGTTTTGTTGTACGTGTTTCTGACAGAAACAGGGTTTTTTTTTCGCAGGCCGCACTAACATTCATACATTATGCCTTGACAAAAGTAAAAAGTTATATACAAAAAACCCTTCGCAAAAATTTTTTATTCCATCAAAATAATGCTCTGCGCTCGTCGAACTATTGCAAAAGATTGTTCACACTATTGGAAACTTGAAAAAAATCTGAACTAAAAACCTGTAGATTCTTTAGTCTAATTGATTATTTTCCACCAATGGCAAAAAATGCCACCAATAACACAAAAGTTTTTAGTCTCACAAAATTAAAGCTTTTTGACTCGATATCAAACTCTACCGCCTAATTCGCGTACGCTGAACAAGGAATATGATGGTTATAGGAAGGGTTGCGTTTGAGCGAGCGGCATCAATTTTTTTGCTTTCTGCACTCTGGCACGAGCCCCGCAAAATTTCTCTCGAAAATCCTCATCATATTCGTGTTCAGCGCAATCGATTCAGCCGAGAAAAATTGTTTTCGAAGAAACTCTTTTTCCTGATGGTAAAAAGGTTTTCTGATCACACTGGCTAATCGTGTCCCGTTACGTAATGTTAGTCAAGTTAGGCCCCTCTCTCTCTCATTTCTTATTGTCATTGTCCACACTATTGGAAACTTGAACAAATCCAGACTAAAAACCTGTAGATCCTGATTTTGGTATAGTAAACCAGGCGTCATCAGAATTTATGACCAAATGCAAAATAGAGAGTACAGCCATCGGGAGTTGGATACTCGCTGCGACAAAATCCTCAAATAAGTGAATCCGTCAATTTTCAACTAGTAGTATGCCACGGTTTCCCAATATTTTTCACCCATACGGGTCAAAAATTAACAAAAGACTTACACGTGGTAAGATAACTCACGAAGCTTTAGGGATCGCTTTGAGGCTGGAACCCTAAACCAGCCACCCCGGAGGGCTCAGCTTTAGTGACGCTGCTCAGTGCAAATGTACCACGCCCACCAGGATTCGATCCCGCAAACTTCCGCTTGCGATCCTGATGCCGTACCACTGAGCTATCAGGGCCACGGAAAGAGAAAAACTCGCAGCTCACTCAAACTTGGTCGAGTGTTAAGTGCAGCCCCTCCTTGCCTGAAGGAAGATCATCCCCCTCGCTCTCACTGCACACTGCTTCACACGCTGACCAAGGCTGCGTGTTATCGCAGGTGTGGCCTGACCAACCGAAATAACCAACTAGGCCGAAAGTTGGATTTCCAGTGTTTAAAGAGTATTGGCGGAGGAACGCTGGATTGCTGTCACGAGCTTCACGGATTTTGTTTGACTAATCGGTATTGTTAATCAAGTCAAGTCCCGCTTATTATCGTCCGACTCTAATCTCCAGTGCTATGAGTTTGGAAAACGAGTCTATTTCGCTAATATTCCGAGGAAATTAGCCGAGTTGTGTTCTACCAATCGCTAGAATCGCAATGTTCTTCATGGATGATCAGCTAGTAGCTTTATGCACGACTAGTCGTTCGTTCCGAATTCCGTTTTCTTATTGTGAGTTTTTAGGCTGATTTCACTTGACGAGGTGTCTTCATGCGAAACACAATTCTGGAATTGCTCGACAGGGAAATTCACGATCCAAGGACAGCAATATTTTCAGTCCAGGACTGTCTTTCATGCTGTTCGGAACGGTTATCTGTATTTGCAGACAAGGTCACGTAATTAGTTACAGTATGGGACTGGATATTTTAGATGCACTGACTACAGGGAAAATACGCAATACGCAAACTTTCACGCATACTTTTTGGAGTATGCGATTCGTTTATGACGCAATACCCATACGCATCGGAGAGACTTTGCGTATGCGCGTTCAAATCAAGTAATTTTACTAACCGTAGTGCAAAGTAACTCCGATATTTGCACCTTTTTTAAGGCCGTGGTCAACACAAAATTTGGACACACAAACGGGTCAAAAGGACTGTAGTTTTGCCAAATTTTTTACTTTTAGCACCTAATTATGAAAGTGAAAATTCTTGATTTCAAAGGGGGACACTTTAAAATAAATATAAGACCTGCATTCCCACGTTTACATTCTGCGTAACTTCCAAGAATGTCAGATGAATTCCAAGATGTGACTGACCCAATTTTTATTCTCAATTTTTTCGGTTGGGCCCCGTGCCGCCCTAGTTCCCAACTGGACTCTTCTGCCATTTTGTCAATAGCCGGCCAGCAGTCTTGATACGATAAGCAAGGCCGTGAGGTGAACAGCTTTCACGGCAGTTCCCCTCTGTGTGTCTCCACTGGGAGCACCCCCACATTAGGGCATCTTGTGCCAGCACCAGCATCCCAGGATGATACTGGGCGAGACGAGGGACCTTCACGACTGGTGTTTTAGAATTAGTTTCTTGATTCTTTACTCGTTCGACATTCGAGTCGCCCAGAGCCAGGTGGGCAAGGCCAGCGACGGACTTACTAAACAGCCGTCCTCAGCCGCAACAACACTGCGGAACAAAAAACCGAAATAAAACCTAATCATTGACGGTTTCACGGTCACAGCACCTATAGCGATAATCTTTCTTTGTCTAATACACTTTCATGGATTTTCGATCACGGATGACTGCATTATTATATTGTCGCTCCAGATTACACGTCTGATAAACTGGACGTCGCTGTGGGAATATTTCCTCGAAGTTCACTCTCCGCGGACCCATTTTCTTATAAAACTGGAGGTGGGGCGGAAGGATAAGAAATGAAACGAAACGACAAAACACTACGCTGATCAGAAGGACATTGCTTTCCTGTCAAAATACACCAGCTTAGACCAGCCAAATAGACGCCTAATGCTAAAGGACGATTTTCGCTGGCTAATAACTTGAGAACGATTCAACGAAAATTTTTGATTTTTCGCACACTTTTCAGAATTGGCGGAGTCTACAATCATGCCAAGTTTTATCAAAATCCATCTGGCCGTTATTAAGTTCCAAAATACGCGATTTCTTGTTCAGGGGGAGAAGACGAGGAGAAGGAGGAGGAGGAGGAGGAGGAGAAGAACATCAGCCTAGAGCAACAACCGGAGGTCGTACAGGTGTAAATATTAGTTTTTCTGAAAGCTTGCACCTTTAGAATCTGCCTTTTGGCATTCTTTTTTTAAAAGCTTCAGTTTCCGAAAAGTTATTACAGAAATATATCACTTTTTTGGCTTTTTCAGTCCGTCGCTCGTCAGGTACTCAACAGATTTTGATAAAAATCCACATGGCAGCGGATCTGACCTATCTTGCAATGCTTGCAAAAAACTAACTGTTTTGGTTCAATCGATCTCAAGATATAAATTATCAAAAGTAGCAGGCACTTGTGTTTCTGTTCTCTACTTCGGGGCGGAGTTTAGAAACATCAACTGAACGGGTTGAGTGCAGCGCCATTGATCGGCTAGAAGCGGGCTCTTATCACGATATCTACTTGTGGTATACCCGGGAGGATTTGATCTATTTATGGTGCGAGAATGGTAAAATTCAAAACTTATGACTACTTTCCCTAGAAGTTTACACATAGAGGGTCGCGAGACAATGCGGGCCCTCGCAGTAACAATTATTTAAAAACGCATTTTAGGGCTCGAAATTTTGAATTTCGCGCTAAGGACCAGGATCGACCGAACACGGTTTTTGCACCGAACCGAACCTTACCGAACTTTTACTCAAATCTCACCGAGCCCGAACCGGACCGGACTGAACCGACCGAACCAAACCGAACCTTCCTACCGACGAACCGAATTTTCTATGTTCACCCTTAGCACATCCTACATCATCATGTATATAGAGTAATATAAAGAATGAGCCGTAAATGTTTCGTCTTCTACCAGCCTCAATCTGCAAGTTATCGCGGTAAATTTGATACCATTGTGTTCAGCATTCGATTCTGAGTCAGTTTGACCTATTTTGCTAGCCATTATATTCACCACTCGTTTTTAAAACGCGGTATAGCCAAAGTACCAACTGTCACAACTTTTTTCACAATATCTGAACGAATTCGTTTTGGCAAGCTTTAACTCAGCTTTTGGAATATCTTAGGACTTTACTCGATCCCAGTTTCTTGCATAAGCAAATTCTTCCCAGACTGAGTAGTCAAATGGTTCAAATCAGGACTATTCAAGGCTAACGCTTAGCTTCGATAAAATCAGGGAAAGTGATCCCTGCACTATTTCTCTGAATCGTTGTGGGTTGAAGCCTTCGCGCCATCTTGCTGAGATGTCCAGTTGTTCCCAAATACCTTTCTTCCATATTTCTCAGCTGCTGGCAAACCATTTCCATTTGTACGGAATCATTGACTGTAACTTTACCCGACATGACCAGCGGTGTAACCAAATTTCTGAGGTCTTGACTTGCCATTTGTTGTACAGGCAGCTGTTCAGTATTATGGACACTGATTTGTGAGTGCACTGCTGAAGCAAATGCTCTATCCTTCCTGTGTTAGTGTAAAGTTTACTACAACGCGACTGCTACTGTGGAAAACTAGCCATTTATGTTAGTGTCATTCTTTATGGCACCCGATATTTTCAAAATATTCAGAAGTCACTCCTTTTTAACCATTTTTCAAATTGAAATTTCGGAGATAATAAAAGTCACCCTAAGAGGAGTTTGTGAATACGGCCAACTGTTACGTAACTTGTTCATAACAATTTACATCGTTTCGGGGGTTTCTTGGGGTGCTGAAAACGATGGTATCACTCATTTTTGCTCATTTCACACTCTCAGTGGCTTAGACGTGTTCGCTCACCTCATGTTCGCTCAGATAAGTTCAAGTGCCTTGCATGGCCATGTGCTGCGGAATCGTAGGATGGTAAACCTGAATTTGCATAGGGTGATAACTTGGATAAGCCGTCTCGCTCGTTCACGTTGATTCACAATCATATCACTTCGATTAGACCACTGGTGGGAATGTTTTGGGGGTTATGACTCTGATGTTCCTTCATCATCAGGCCATGTTCACGACACCTCATAGTGAGTAGAGCACATAGTTGTACCTCTCCTTTCCGCCCATCACCTTGCCTCTTCGAAATGCAGCCAAGGAACCCAGGCTAGTCATTTTCCCATTACTGCTCAAAATATTGAGGAACTTTGCCGTTTCTCTTCGTCCGCCTGATTTAGAAAGTGGAAGACCACATGTGGAAATTCATGCGTCTCAACTGCCCGCGCCTGTGAATAGAGAAAAAGGTAAGACAGGAGATTCTGGGACTTGATTGCTTGCTAGCTTCAACGTTTTTACTGACAAGTGCAACTTCCATAACTGTCAGAAGGTGCATAAAACAAAAATGATAAACGATGCACGCTGACAATAATTAGCTCTGCATTCCAATTTAGATTAAAGGATAGTCCCAGACTCTCCAACCTGTCCTCCGCCTTTCGAAAAATCCGAGGCACCGCCGAATACTGGGAGCAGCAGCGCATGGATTTAAGGACCATGGTTCGTGAACTGGGTCCCCCATGCTGGTTCCTCACTTTTAGTGCAGCGGAGTACTCGGATGATTGGCAAGATATGCGCGATGTACTGATCGAAGCAAACAAATGTGTGCAGGGCATAAACGAGATGACTAATGGCGAGCGATGCGCCATTGACCTGGTCTTCGCATCAGAGCACTTTCACCACAGATTTCGTGCGCTCATGAGCAATGTTATCTTGAACAAGAATTGTCCCCTTGGTGAAGTGACTGATTTCTTTTGGCGAGTGGAGTACCAGGCTAGGGGTGCGCCTCACTACCACATGGTAGTCTGGGTCAAGGATGCCCCCAAGATTGGAATCGACCCACCAGAAAAGGTGCTCGAGTTTGTTCAAAAGTATGCCAAATGTCGCTTGCCTGACAAAGTCAAGGAACCTCTATTGCATAAGACGGTCACTACCTACCAGTTGCACCACTGCAACAAATACTGCAAAAAGATACGCAACAGGTGCAGATTTGGATTTCCCAGGGATCCAACAGAAGTTGCCACTCTGAATGATCTTTTGAAAAATGTTGGGCAGCGTCTAGGAGGAAAGGACAAGTCTCGTTTGTACTATCTACCACACACTACCGCAGAGAGGTACGTCAATGACTACAATCCCGAGTTACTCTTGCTGTGGCAGGCGAACATGGACATCCAGTTTGTCGGTGAGAATACGACTGCCGTGGTTAATTACATTGTGAACTACGTAACGGAAAAAGAAAAGTCAGCATTGCAAGACTTATGGGACAACCCGAAGCAAGACAAGTCAGTGCATTCCCGCCTGTTCAACATTGCCTGTCGCTCCCTGGATATGTGTGAGTGCGGTGCTTACGAAGCCGTGGACTTACTGACGGGTCAGAGGCTGTTCGAAAACAGTCGCTGCATTAAGTACATCTGTTCACGAAAGCCTCAGTCGCGCCCCAGAGTACTTAAGCCGCTGGCCACTCTGCAAACGATGAGTCCAGAATACATGAATAAGTTCGGAGGGAACTGGATCTCGACCTACAACGCAGACAGGCCCGACAGCATGGAGAATATATGCCTGTACGATTTCATGAGATTGCACAATCGAGACTCGAGCTCCAACGAGGGCCCGTCAGCATTCAAGACGGGCTCCAATGGCAGACAGGTTGTACGAAGCAAGCCTTACTTTATCAGCCACGCAATGCTTAGCTACAAAGAGCAAATAGAAGACTGCTGTTACTCGCTCTTGCTTCTCTACAAGCCGTTTCGAGATGAGAGCGAGGAACTTCTTGATCCAGACACTCGCAGCTGCATTCCAGTGTTCCAACAAAAGCTGTTGCACAATCAGCGAATGGCTGAATACCAACACAGGCTGGTGGTCAGGGAAGAGGAGGCAGAGAAAAATAAGCAAGCCATCGAGCAAGAAATAAATGCAGGCACGCAGGAAGGAGAACAGAGCACACCCGCTGATGCAGATCCGCACTGGTTGCAGGAGAGCCAAATGCGGTAGTGCAGGCCATGGAAGAGTTCCACGAAGTCATGCAAAACGTGGGTGAGGATACCCTTGAAAATAACATGGCGAAAATAAACCCTGACCAGATACGCATTTTTAACAAAATCACGAGTGACCTGCAAAGCGGAAGCAGCGAGCCTTTGAGGCTTTTTATTAACGGAGCTGGTGATGTGGGAAAAAGTTTTCTAATTAACACGCTGAAGCTGTGGATGATAGAGCAGTACAGGTCAGTCGGAGGTCCAAACGTGGCAGTTGCTGCATACACGGGCTTGGCTGCTTTTAATGTTGGAGGGGTCACGTTGCACAGCTTGCTTCAATTACCAGTGCAACACGGGCTGAAGACCAAGTACAGTCCGCTGTCGGACGCAGCTGTCGACACGCTCTTAAAGTACATGGAAAATGTGAAAATCGCTGTGATCGACGAAATCAGCATGGTCTCAAACCTGATGCTGGCCTATGTGCATTTGCGATTGAACGAAGTGTTTAATAAAAGTGAGCACAGCCTGTTCGACAACATGCACATGATTTTGATGGGTGACCGGATGCAGCTCCAGCCGATCGGCGATGGACCCCCGTTCCAATCACGCTGCACAGGTAAACCACCTTGATGGACTGGGTGCACCCGATCTGTGGGAGAATTTCGAGTACGATGAATTGACCATAAACATGCGCCAAAAGGATGATCTTCAATTCGCGGGCATACTGGAGAAACTGAGATTTGGCTAGATGACCGAACAGGACGTCGGTGTTTTACAAACGCGCCTTATTCCTGTGCCCGAACGTGCCGATCCTTTGAAGGCGTTTTCAGAAAAATACTGGGAGCTGCGCAGTCAAGGTCACGAGGTGCTGTGCTTGATGCAATCGCAAAAGATGGTCAAAGACTCAAATGAACACATGTTCGCCTCGGAAGCAAATCCAATAGTCGAGCTACCAGCCATAGACAGTTCCGAATACATAGGAAGGTGTGCATCCAAGAAACAGGCTGAAAAAGCTAGAAAACAGTTAGAAAACAAAGCAGAAAAGCAGGGAAGTCGAGAAACTGCTGAAATCGAAGACATTTTACGTCTTTGCATTGGTGCAAGAGTCATGCTGGTCCGAAACGTCAAAGTTGAAGCTGGTTTGATAAATGGGGCCTCCGGTCGAGTCACTGGATTTGAATATAAGGAAGGCGGGAAAATCATTGAAGGTGTAGAAGTCAAGTTTGACAATGTGGCAGGCGAAGTGACGCTTCTTCGAAAAGTGACCAAGTTCGAGCTGATGCCACAGACTTATGTGCATCGAAATCAGTTTTCACTGGTTTTAGCCTACGCTATAACCATTCACAAATCTCAAGGCATGAGCGCATCGCACGTGATGGCTGATGTCGGCAACCACATTTTTGAAGGACATGGTGAAGCTGGTGCTGGCATGACCTACGTGGCCTTATCTAGAGTCAGGACTTTGGCTGGTCTGCACTTAATGAACTTTGACCCGAGCCTGGCCTGCGCGAACACAAAATGCGTGAAAGAAATTAATCGCTTGCGATCGGAGTATAGGCCTGATTCGCCTCAGCTCCTAAAAACAAAGAGGAGACTGAAAAAGTGATTGATCGGCCTTGGAGTCAGAGCATGAAAGTAGTCTTGCAGCCTGGCATGGTGCAAGAAGAGACGGGTGGCACTAAGGACCACCAAAACAAAAGGGCAAACCAAAAGCAGCATCCGAACCGCGTTCTACAAAGCGAAAAGATACTCGTATTGACAGTGTTGAACCACCTGCTAAGAAAGGAAGGATGGCTGTGAAAGGCAGTCTGGTTGCACCAAAGACGACAAGCGCAAAAAGAGAACTGGATTCCATGCCTATTCGGAAAACAAAACGCAAAAAAACGAAGGAATGCCTGAAAGTGCAGTAGGCACATCGAGAGAGAACGTAGAATTTATGCAATCCTGGTGGCGTGGTTTGCTATTCCAATGTAGCTATGCACGCTCTCATGTCGTTGCATAGCTTTCGCAAAGTGTGCAATAACTTGCAAGCCATGCAAGGGAAACCTTTCCAAAAGGAGTTGGTCATATTTTGGAAACAATATGAAGCTCAGGAAATGCAAAAGCAGCCAGCTGTGATGTCGACCAAAAACATACGCACTGCGCTTTCTGCCAAGGGCAGGTTTGCATTCAATGACGGAGATGGCCAACAATGTGCCCGGGAATTTATACAGGCAGTGATCCAAAAAGCGAGAGTGCTGGACTTGTTTAAAGTGCACTGGCTAGAAAAGTTTATGTGCCAGCATAGCACGTGCGGTAAACAATGGACGAGCACAGACTTGAATATCACGCCATACTTGTCTGTGCTGCCATGGGGAGATCATAGTATCGAGGAGGTGATGGGATTCAGACCCGAAAAAGAGACGGTATGCCCGAATTGGTCACGCAAAGGAATGGTGAAAAAGGCAATCGAAATAGTGTCGATTCCTGACCAATTCTTACTGTGGATATTTCGATACGAAAGCGGGACAGCCAACTCGGCTCCAGTGAAGGAGTTCGATCCAAAGCTGATAACAATATTCGGGAAAACGTGTCGAGTAGTTGCCGCAATTGAGCACATCGGCTTCGACCCGACGTCTGGTCACTATATTGTTTATGCAAGACGTGGGAACTTATGGTGGCTGTGCAATGACAGCCGAGTCAATGAAGACACAATACCAAAAGATCTAAAAACGATAAGTTTTTTATGTTGGAAAGGATAAAAACGCCACGCCCTGCTGTGTGTATCAGCATCTTGTAATGAAGGCCATGTCGTAGGGTACTGTATGTGCGAGAGTGAGAATTCACAAAGAGTAAAGGAGGCTCGAAATATGCCAGCTTAGTCTGCAAAAAACTGAAAAGCAAAAAAAGAGCTTGTGACACGGACTCGCTGTAAATATGTGACTGATCGTTCTCGCTGTACAAAAGTGCAAGCGCCAGTAACATACTCTACATATATGTTCTATGGTGTATGGAATACAAAAAAAGACTAAAAAATCTGCGTTCCGCACACTGCAAACAAATGCTAATCTGCAAACATTAAAACCTGTGGGGCCGGTTTCACAATCTCCTAGCATGCCCTGAATATTAGGACACCCTAACTTCTACCCTACACTATTTTGCTTTGATCGTCCTAACTGTAGGACATGTCCTTGCTGATCGTGAAGCTGGTCAGCACAGTGAGGTATCCTCTGTACCTCCCTGTGCTGTTTGTAGTAATTTCCTTGAGTGGAAGGGCGTGTGCTCAGCCATGACTACCACCTCCACGTGGTGCTGAGCTGGCAACAGAAGTCAATGACTTCTGGCTGAGAGTAGTCACTCTAGATCAAGGGATGCACACAAAAGTAAGTTTGATTCGAGTCTTTGGAGTCCCGTTTGTGCAAAGCCTCCATTTCAGCTCAAGGTGTTCGCTCGTGGTCAAGTCTAATCACTGGCCGAGATACGAATGCACTGATGGCACAAAGAAAATTTCTCATTGAATTTGCTGCCAAATTTTTGAAGGACTTCAGCTTTGTGTTGCAAAAGTGAATAGCTTTTTCGGTCTAGAACTTCTGTTGAGAAGAAGACTGCTGCTGAAACAGTATTCTGTATGCTCATAATACTGTGAGTGTATAAGTGTGCCGCAACTGTAGACGTGCAAATAAAGTTCTTTCTGTACAATAAATTTTAGCAAAGATGTAGTTGAAAAGGCGAAAAACGGTATTATCATATCCGAAAAAGGCTGCTTATCGCAGACTGCAAAAACTTTTCGACCAGGCACCGCATTCCAATACCTGATAGCTTGGGGTGGCTGGTCTAACTCGGCGACTGGTGCATGATATCTTGAACAAATTAAAATCTTCAAGAAGAATGATCCTTACTGAAGATGGAGATACTGGTGCAGTGCTCGCAGCATTTCCCACCTTACAATCCTATTTGAATTAAGTGGTACTAGCATGATTTGTAATATTCATAAACTGACATCCACATACTTCGTACCCAAATCATAAAAAAAGCACACCAGGAATCACCTTATACTATCATTATTGTTGATCAATTGCTGGGTTCTCTTTGTAAGTGATGGCTGGCTGCTGCTCTTGTTGAGTAATCAATCGGCTGCTGTTGGTCGACAGTTGGCTGTTCCTGCTGACGGTCGCCACGGCCACCACCACTATCGACGTTTCCGTGATCGCATCCTTCAACAAATCTACGACTACGCTATCCGCCACAATTACCCCGACGAACGCGGACACGTCCTCGGCCACCAGAACCATGGCCAGCACCGGAACCACGGCCGCCACCGAAGCCACGACCAGCACTGAATCCACGGACGCCACCTGAGCGACGACCAGCACCGAACCCACGACTTCCACCGAATTCACGACCAGCACCAACTCCACGACCAGCACTGAATCCACGGCCGCCACCAAATCCACGAACACCACCAGAACCGCGTCCATGTCCTCGTAAGCCCTGACCTTGAAAACCCACAGTATCGACGAAGACTTTCAGGGGCTGCGATGGCTCCTGCTGCTGGTGTACTGGCATTAAAATAGGCTGCACCGGAGTAGGGGCGTACACGTTTTGACCAATTGAAATAGCGTAAGTCAAGGCCATTTTGAAATTTTTTATAAAACCTACTTGTCCGAAAGAGCGACCAGGACAATAATGGTTCTATCTGCGTGCTTCCTGCGTTTTTATACCCAAGATTGCGCAATTCTGATGCAACAAACGTGTCACGTATTGCGACCGCAAAGTAATTGATGCCACGCCTCCTGGTTTATTCAGCCAAGGTTTATCATCCATTGAAGATAGCACAGCATGACCTGAGGAAACTGCTTAAGTAGAGCGAGTCCGCATCACAGCTTCAGCTAACGTGAAAAACATTTTGCTACTTGATTTGACTACCTTAGAAAATTGCATTGGATCAATGTTCGACAGTTTGCAGTTGCTGGTGTGCATTGAAACCTTTTATTTTAATGAAGAGTTTACGAACACTCATCAAGAAATTGCCGCCGAGTTAGACCAGCCACCCTGATCAGGTATTGGAATGCGGTGGCTGGTCGAAAAGTTTTTGTAGTCTGCGATAAGCAGACTTTTTTGGATATGATACTCATACCTATGTGCTACAAGATGTGAACTTTGGGGCTCCGGAATTCACTGATCGTGAGACCCACCTCTTTTTTATTGCTCAAAAATGTGCACTCCAAGAGGTTGTGCCCGGAGCCCACAGGAGGCCAGGTAGAATTCTTTCACTGATCTCCTCCTGTAACTTTTCTCTAGGAGAAGAGTTCCAAACAAAGCCTCTACGTATGCTAGATTATTTCTTCTGTGGTCGTTTAGTTGTGTTCGGGTCGAATTGAGAGCCCACTTGGCCCTGTGCCCATAGCGTACCGCCTAGCTTATGACTGGAAATACTCGTCTTGAATTTTCTTGTTTACTCACCTATGTCGAGAAAAAATTTGATTTCTATCGAAGAATATCTCTTTCTTTCAGAAAAGAGTTGGTCTGAGCACGATTGTTCGGAGTTTGGCGAGGAAGTGGAATGCGCATTCAGCGCAAGCTTTTTTGGTTTTGGGTGGCGAGTCCGGTTTCGCGAATACAAGCCGCCCCGCTTGAAGGCTGGATGAAAGGACCAGACTAAGGGAGCGGATCATACATTGGGATTTTGAAGGTGTGATGCAATTGTGAAGGTGTAATGTTATTATAAAGGTGAAATGTCAAGGTTTTTTTTTAATGCAGAGTTTGTCTCTTTGTGTGCTATTCAATGTACACGGTGTGTATGCATAGCGGAGAGGCAAGGCTGGGTGAGCGCCAAGTCATACATCGACTGCATTTTCCACCTAGCCGAGGTCGACCCTCAGTTATTATGCAAAATCGTTTTGTAGGATCATAGATTGATAGGTAGGACATGCAAGTACCAAAAAATTATCGAAATCTGTTGCGCGGTTCTAAAATGGCAGCCCAAAAATCCCGCGCCACACACCAAAAAAAAGCGCGACTTCGTCTAGTGCAATCATTGACTTGAAAGAGGCAACGTCACTACACGAGGCAACGTCGTAAGTTGTTTCTGAACTTTGCTCAATTGCAACAAGAAGCGAGGAACTATTTCTAGTTACGGTTTTTCACATCTGTAAGAATAGATTTTATCGTATATATATACTAGATGTGAAGCTGAGAATTGAAGCTGATCTACTCGAAAAAATGAGTCGGACAAAGTTTCCCCTTATCTTTTTCATCGCACGCGTAATATTGGCTGATATTTCAACGGGACGAGGAGCGAATACATTGGCGTGATTCCCCTTAGCAGCACCCGCAACACTGGCCGAGCAACACATTATCCACCCCAAGTACCCGTGCGTTGAAGAATCGTCAAAGATCCAACACGTTTCGAAGGAAGATGTTAGTCATACTGTTTTTACTGATAGCACCTCGAGTACAGTCAAGAGCGTCAGTGAATCGGATGGCGGCATCCTTATGGTTTTCCTATTTTTTGCTTTAGTGATTGCGGTGTGTATTGCGCTTGTTGGCTTTTTCCTACGCGAAAAGATGAGGTCGATACGCCCGACTTGGTAGTCCTAGTTCCTGTCCTGTAAAAAGTGAACTGTGCTTGGTGGACAAGACCTCAAGAAACACAACTTTTTCTCACATTTCGAGTAACGTACAGTGCATATATACATATGGTGCGGACATTGCAAGTAGTGGTCAGTGCAATAATACATACGATCATTATTGCTGATGTAAAATCAACGCTTCTTGTCTCCACACAGTTTGTTGTTTTATCGTTAAAACAGGCCAGGTCCGGGTAGCCAATTCGCAGGCCTTGGTCATGTTAGCTACCAGGTCCGTGTCGAGGTAAGTGAATCATGCGTACAAGGAAAAGGCTACAAACACATTGAAGAAATCATGCTGCATTCAAAAACTAAAAACCAGGGAGATGTACACAAAATTCGTACTGCGCTGTACGGTGACTAATGGTTATAAAACGAGCACAAAAAAATTATGTTTAAAGTAGGGGCAGTCTAATCTCAGCCCCAACCCCTAAACTTTGGAAGTTTGGACACCCGCTGTTTTATTTTTTTAATGTCAAGAGTGACGATGGATGGATGAATATTGGAGCATATTGGACTCGGCGAGTAGGGTAACTACTGCATCCCATCTGCTAAATATTTGGGTTTCTCATACTATATCATCGAGCGAAATGAATGTTTGAAAATTGTCTGTCATTTCTGTATACGCTCAATCGACAAAACGACCTTGAGAAAGACGAATGACTACGAAAACGTGAATTCAAACGCGTAACCACCAAGTTTTAGAGAGCATTTGTTATTGTCGACTCAATCGAATTGGGCCAGAGTTGGGAGTTAAAGTTGGGCCAGAGTCAGTCGTGCTAAATTCATTATCGTCTACTTTTCGGTTAAAAACAAAATGATAGCGCAATTATCGATTCCTACAACTTGGGGCGAAACGAAGTCATAAATTGGATTAGAGAAATCGGTTTTGAAAACCATGCTCATTATTTTTGTGCTTATAATATTGACGGATTGCGACTATTATCAATGAATAACGGAAAATTAACCGAAATTTCTCGAGCGCAATTATATATATTAGCTCAATTGTTTCATAAATGTTCCGAGGAATTTTAGCCATCATCGAACTGGTACTTATGCGAAAAAAACAAGTATAGCTTCTTTCTGAATATGTCTATTCTAGGTTTTTGCTCAGATAAGATCATGGCTATGATGCAGTGCGACATCCCAAAACGACGACAATGTCGGAAACGTCCTCGGGTTCGCCTCGTGTTCAGTCTGTAAAGGCTAGTTCTGTATGCGTGTTTTCGTATTCCGTATTATTAATTTGGCTTTTTCTAATGAGGCCAGTTGGGGTGACTGTCGCCTGGGACCTGTTTGATGAGGATAGAGAACTTCAATTTTGCGACGACCATGGTTCTGGATCAATGTAAAACTTGGAAAAGATGCTTTAAGCTGCCATGTGTGGAGCCAGGGTGCGAAGAAAAAACCCGTGGAATTAATTTTAACTACTCTCCTAATCACAAGCCGCCTTGCGGGTACATGTGGTTCAGCCAGCGAACTTCATCTGAAAGTTATCTATGGTGCTCACCGCATGGCGTAGAGTTTGCTTGTGAGTGACAGCGATACCACATCATCCAGGACGCTAGATATTAAACGTCCACACTATGTTTCCTAGCCAATGTGGAGCTGCGGGGCGGTGGACGTGCACCCAAAAATGGCATGGTGGTGTGGTTGACCTCGGTAACAGGACACGGGAGGGCCTGAAACGAATAGCAGCGCGCTGCAAGTATGGTTGTGTATGTAAGTACACAACTAAAAGTGACAGGAGGCTAAAGTTTTACTGAAGGCTGTATGTTGTATGATATCCTTGTGCAGCAGTCTTCCTCGAACGTGGCCAAGTAGACACCCTACACCTCAATACTGTTACAAGTTTTTGGCAGTCAACTCCCTTCCGCAAAATAGTTACAGTGTAAAATTAAATGAAGACCCTTCCCGAGCTACCTCAGCTGCCTCCCTCTGTATGTGTATGTGTGTGTTGTAAAGCATGTTCATATTTATCGAGTACAGTCGACCTCGGATACTTGCAAACGCTCGAGACGTACAAAAATGATGCAATAAGCCCGGAGTTGCAATTATCAGATTTTGCTATTACGCAAGATTCGAAGGAATTTTAAAAAAATCGCAATCATACGAAGTTTTCGTGAATATTGTATTGTATATTGTATTGTATTGTATTGTATTGTATTGTATCGTACTGCCTGGCGTCAACAGAATTTATTGGAAGACATGCCAAAATTCATCAAATCGCGCTGTTTCGATTTGATCGCTGCACGCAATCGGCGAATGAGATCAGCAAAATATTGTCCAGTGATTGCAGCCTTGGCTGGCAAGTAACCAATTACTATAATTAGTCCAAAGATGATCACTTCATTTCTGTCCTGCCAAATGTGGTTTGCAATGTGACTGGCATTCAGTCTGTATTCGAGCGCCCACGTGCCTGGCCTGAAGACATATTTTGTCTTGTCTGACTAGTTCTATGGGTTGCAGTGATGGTTAGGCCTTGTGTATTTGTGTTTTGAATGATGTATCGCGTCTAACCTTTACCTGGTAACCAGTGCATATTCGTCCTGCCATGATTAGTTCTTGTTCTTGAACCAGTTTTTTTCGTATTTTCTAGGTCAGGACTGGATATATAAGAAGCTGAATCTTCAATGTAGACAGAGTTGCCTATGTCGTATTCATTCGCTGTGGCCATTCTTCAATAAACCTCTATATTATCATGTTGAGACAGTTTCGCGGAGGAACACAGCGTTTCCAACCCTACAGCGGTTCCACGTTGGGCAAGGAGCAAATTTGGGTATAGTGGAGTTAGGCGACCGAATTCGTATTGGCTTTTCCCCTAGATAGGCTCGTCTCCTGATCAGCTTCATTACATGAGTACACGACTAGTGAGTCGCGTCGCTACGCTGTTATGACAGACCGCAAGCTGTACTTCTCACACGTAGGTTTAGCGCGCTATCTCGGTAATGCAACACGGCCCCGCCTCCTCGCGCCGTTGCCGCCAGAAGCAGACAGCATTTTGATGATGTTTTACGTTCAAATCAAGCGCGAACTGCGACTGCTTATTGCAAACAGTCTGCTCGCGTCTGTAGCAACGCGTTGCTAAAGGAGGGAAAAAAGGGAGGAGTTGGAAAAAAGAGGGGGGCACCTCGCGAGGGCAGTTTAACGCAAAAAGGCGAACTACAGTTTGTGGGCGGGTCGTCGCCTAGCAACTTGTAGTTCGCCGTTTGGCGATTAACCAAGAAATGCGTTTGCCCCGATGTTTAGAAAATGAGTCACCAGCTGTGTCAACATTGTAGGCCTACGTTTTATCAGGGGGTGGGGCCTTGATGTATATAATTAAAGAATCTTGTGTGATCATGCGATCAGCAATCATCGAAACATATCATTCCTAATTTCATCGGCTGATTGATTAACAAAAAAAAATACTCGATCAGTGCACCTACTGCAAGAATAGTTAGCAATTATGCTTGACAATGGAATTAAAAAGTTCTTTTTAATCGCTTTCGATTTCAAAGACAGCGCTTTTCCAAAAGAAGGATATTGTGGAGCTATTGGACTCCTGACTGGTTCATTTGCAATGATACTATCTGCTTTCAGCGCTTTTGCCGTTTGATCCCCAGGCGAAGGCTGTTATAAGGCCGGCTGAAGCCGAATGTCACCTCGAGCTTAAGTCTTGTATGTACCAGACTAAGCCTAAGCCTGGTGTCATATGCCAGCCTAAGCTTTAGCCAAAGCCTAGTACCAGCCTAAGCTAATCGGGCCAGCTAACCTATTGTATGTTGGGGACCAAACAGCAAAAGTGCCTTGCTTTCTAGTGTCGGGCCATTAGTACCTCGTGCGGTCAGCTTTCCAGCAATTACACTTTTCGATTTTTGAGGAGATTCAAGATCTTTCTTGTAATTTGAGTAGGTTTTTAGGATTTTAAAGCGTCACCTTGAAATTTGAGGAGATTTCTGAGGTTTTTGAGGGCGCTGGGAACCATGTGTAATTTTGTAGTTGCGTGTTTGCAGCAGGGTATCCTATTGTTTTCGCCGCCTACTCAATTCTTTTCGAATAGAATTTTCAGCGACGCATGCGTTTTCTAGAAATTTCAGCAAAAACTTTTTGTTGCAACCGCTATTTATCATTTCTTAAAAATTTCAATCAACAAACCAACGAAAACTTGAAATTTCAGACGAGAAATTGGATGGTTTTCCAGAATTTTCTGGCGTGCGCACAGGTACATCCATGTCGCACAGCATGTGATGCTCAGGAACATCATGGAGGCGGCCATTGTTGTGGAAAATTTGCATACGCGCTAGCCCTGTGCTTTACGTTAGTGCGCACCCGAAATCTACGTGCTCAGTACCAAGGACGCGCGATTCAGTCGCCTTATCCTCGCATTTACGCATTGGTTCGAATCTGTAGTGCATAGCGGTCAGCTGTACGCTTCGTGGTCGCCCGAAGATGTTCGCCGCTTACACCAAAGTTCACAGCACACGGTAGCCCTAGGTTTTAGTCCCCCACCCTTTGTCTCGAAGGTTCTCTGCCTAGCCAACATTCGACGGCGTAATTTGCCCTCCACCCTCGCGCGCCCTACTATGACCAGCCCCGTCGCAAGTGCTAGAACTCTAGACCATCGCCCTTTTCCTAGATTATTAAACCCGCGTTCTACACTATTTGCTTCTACGCCAGTCTTTGGCCTGCTCTCCTCCTTTCCAACACATCAATGCACGCCTTTTCCTGGTTGGTCACAGCAGCCAGCCAGCCAGCCAGTAGACCAACCAGTCAACCTCGCCTGCGCTGTAATGCCTTTTTGTTGTTAAGAATGTTGCAAGTTGCTTATCCTACTCAACATTATCTACTTGAATCTGCATTCGTTAGTCGAATAAAAGCGTGCAGTTGTATATGTTCATGAAGATGCGGTAAAAACGGCGTTTTTTCTTTTTCTGCGATACCGCAAAATAATGTTTGAAAGTAATGTTGGAAGCAGAAGTCGAAACAAAAGAAAATTCTGACGGAATTCTGCCTTCTGTAGTGCTTTTTTCGATGATCAAATAAACCCCTGGATATATATATTTCAAAAATGATTTATTCACAAAATATATTTACAGAAATGTAAAAATTATTTTAATGTTTAGGCCTTTAGAAGGCCCATACATACAGCAACATACTTTGAAAAGCTGAGGTTTGCACGTGACTAGCGAGCGACAGATGGCATATAGTTTTCTCGATACAATAAAAAGAACTGGAAATTATCCTTTTAAGGTAAAAACTTGTTCTGTTTTAAAGAATTACTGATATCGTCTTCGATTTGACTCGGTCTATATAAAAAACTGTTTTCTGCAGTTGATTCGTAGTTCATAAAATCGATGCGATCCATTGTTTCCGCCCCCACCCCGGTCTTTCCTCTTCCGTCCCCAATCGTACGCTCTATTGCATTGTGCGTGATTGCAAGACGGTAAAGACATTCGGACGTACAAAATCCACAAAACCAAATCGATAGTGGTGCCAGGCCTTGGTTTTGCATGGAAAGACAAAACGGCAGTGACTGCTGCTGTAAAACACTGAATGCTGATCGCCCAGGTTCGTCGCGGACTTGCTGAAAACTTTCTAAAGACGGTGCAGGCGTTGGAGGTCGTGGTGCATAGAAGCAATCTCCTCGTCTCAAAAGAGGTGGTGTCGGACTCGTTGGCTCGTCTTCCATCCCTGCCAGTAAAACAGGATCAAATTTCTGCAGCTTATTGTTAGATTTACAACCTCCACACTGCTCCCTCCTTGATCATGCACGCTTCGGCATTTTATGTTACAACTCACAAGCGTCAGGAGAATGAAAGCAGCCTGTAGGTAGAATGTAAAAGTCAGACAGTCAACTCGGTTTTTCTCTCGACACACAGGTCTCTTGACCGTCACAGGCTAGACGTGTCCTGATTGGCTGAGGAGCCAGCTTTTCTTATACAACACGGCTATGAACAACCTTTGTCACTTTTGTCTTCGCATAGCAGAAATGGCGTTTCTACCATGTGGCGGAGCTCTTTCTCAATGCTAAACTGGTATTCAGTGATTGTTGTGGGATGCCTGTTCAGTTTCAGCTGCTTTATATATGCAAGAAGCAAGAACATTGACGCAATTTTAAGAGCGAGGAATAATTCAAGCGAAAGCCATGTCCTTTCGAATCCAAATGCCCGTCAAACCCAAACATCGTTTCCTGAAGTCTGCACAGCAGTATCGAAGCGCCCAAAGATTTGCGGCTACTCTATTGTGCTTGAGGAGCTTGGGTCGAACTCCCACCAGCAACAGCTATGCCACGAGTTTTCTGGTTATTCGGATGTACAGTCGACTCCACTGAATTGCATATCGGATAATCGCATAAATCGCTTTATTGCATAAAAAGTCCCAATTCTTTTCTTATACCCGCCATGTTAAAAATCTTCGCGTGATTGAATATCGGATAGATGCATGAATCGGATAAATGCATGAATCGGATAATGCACGAATCGGATAAATTCATGAATCGGATGAATGCATGAATCGGATAAATGCATGAATCGAATAAATGCATGAATCGGATAAATGCATGAATCGGATAAATGCATGAATCGGATAAATGCATGAATCGGATAAATGCATGAATCGGATAAATGCATGAATCGGATAAATGCATGAATCGGATAAATGCATGAATCGGATAAATGCATGAATTCGATAAATGCATGAATCGGATAATTGCATGAATCGGATAAATGCATGAATCGGATAATTGCATAGCGCCATCGGATATTTGAATAACAAGCTTCTCAGTTTCTCATCGTTCCAATCTCAGATTAGACTAGATTAGAAAATGAGTGGCTTCCTCGAATCGCCACTTTTTCCAGGCGCTCAAGCCAATAAAAAAAGAGGCTGCGCCCGCCCCTTCAGAAAAGTAACCTCTGCTCTATTCCCCCCCCCCCCCCCTTCCCCATCTTGCAGTTAGTTCTTTCTCATAAGTATTTGGCGGGGGAGGGGAGAGGGGGAAAATTCTGCGATATCAGTTGGATTTTTCATCATGCCTTCCTTACGCCATTTGGATTTGCCCAAACTTCAGGAGGTAGTGAATAGTAATGTATGGAAGGATTTCCCAGCGTTACTTGGCGATATTTACGATAGTTACACTGAACTTAGTGCTGGTGATCGCACCATACATTTTTGGTGGCGCTGAATTTTGGCATGCTGTCAACCAAATTGGTCGTGGGGAAGAAAGTAGTGGAGACTCACACTCCGAAGAGGAAAAGCAAAAAGACGATCCTTAGGTGCTTAATACCGTATTACTGCATCAAATAATTACGATCTGCGTCCCATGTTTATAAACGGTTTGGAGCTAACTATGGTCAATATGATCTTATTTTCTGAAACATTTAAAATGACGAAAATGTGGACGTTATTTTGACTGCAGTATTCTCTGAGGTTTTCGACACAATAAAAGTTGATGGACGGAATGACGTCTTTCTCGGTTTTTTCTCGATCATCCTGATTTGAACATTCCGATTATAATTTCCCTTTTGAATCAAGCTCATTTGTCAGCTGAGCTTCTAGTGGAAAAAATCTGCAGTGTATCCAAAAGCAAGAAATCGTTGACGTTCGACATAAAGATGACTGTACATTTCACTTGCATAAAATGCCCCTCTGGACGTGGTACTGGTGGTCGTGTGCGAAGGAAATATCATACAAAGTTGAATGAATATGAAAAAGGAAAGAGAAGCATTTTGGAAATAATAAATAGAGACGACTTATGTAGCGATGTTTCCCTACAGATGAGAACACAGCTGAAGGCTCGTTTATACTCGCTACGCTGCGGCTGGCGTAGCGCGCACAGCGTCGCCGAGCGCAGCAGGGGGATGTTTATACTTCAGCGCGTAGGTCTGCGCGTAGAGACCTGCGCGCGTAGAAATCGGAATACTGCGGCGGAGCAGAGTTGTCTGCTGAAAACGGGAAACCCCTTTTTTCGCCTTGTGTGCGCGATTTTCTACTGTAGCCGGGGATGAGCTCGAATGAGTGTCTACCTACAATTCCAACATGCCCTATTCGTACAGAACAGACAACGGACTATATCGGACAGCTATTTATTTAACTTTTTCTATTGTTGGCAGAGAGTCAGATAGAAACAGACAGAAAATGGACAGAATCTGTTGACACAAAATTGGAGAGTATCACATCATAATCTAACAAATTGCAATCAGTTACTTCTGTGCAATCTCGAACCCAAACACAGAGTTTACGCTACCATATCAGCATTGCCGTCACTCTTATTCCCCAGCAATGTCTTGAGTGCCATTTCTATAGGCAAGACGTCGGAAAGGATTCTTGGATTTACGGCACGATTTATCACTCCTTCTCTCCTCAAAATTGGAAAACAGTGTAATCGATCGCTTCAATGCTGGGTGAAGGTCATTGAAATCTAAAAGCATGAAAATAACGATGCAATTGCAAAACTGAGCAGTTTACAGAAATTGACCTCCTGTTCTGATTCTATTACTGACGAGTTCGCAGAACAGTATTGCAAAACTGTTCAGGCTTTTTCTACAGTAGGTGCAGTGTGTTAAACGGGCATCTCCTAACTTTGTTTCATTTGTTCATTATCATTCTGACTTTGCCATGGATAGAGCCCGTCGACAGCACAACTATGACAAATAAATACAACATGGCGCAGCAAAATTGAAACTTACCTTCGATGATTCGGAGCTTTTAGAAATTTACATTTGTCGTCGAAGCCATACAGGCCAATGTGGGTTACACTCGAAGGAGAAATCATGACTCCTAGACAGCAGCCGCTCTTGAAATTTCAAAGTTTGCAATTCCTCAATTCACCTGTTGAAAAAAAGGAATGAAAATAATAATGTATCACATTTTCAGCATTTTAAAATATGCAATCAAACTTTTATCTAGGCTGGAATAGTTAAAAACAGACAAACTAAGTCGCTGAAATTTAAATTGAGATAATTAAGTGAAATATTTTCAAAGAGGAGACCGCCGGTACGCGGGCGCGTATTTTTTGCACTAACTTTTTTCTTAGTGCAAAAAGTACGACTCGGCGGTGCTGCGGCAGCAGCCCAAAACGAATCGTTTATACTTCGTCTGCCGTTGCATCGCTACGACATTCGGCGGCAGTTCGCATAGTCGTAGTACAGTACCCCGCGAAACTATACTTTACCCTGTGTGCTGCGCGCTACGCCAGCGGCAGCGTAGCGGCACTTTTCTATTCCCCACCCTGCTACGGGCACCATGCGACTAAACGCGTCAGGCGACTATTCGCAACCGCAACGAAAGCGGGTGCGAGGTCGCGTGCGGCCCTGTACGTGGCGTCTGGGCAGCGTCTGGCTGGCGAGCTGGCCCCCCATAGTCCGTGCTAATGATAAGTTGCCTTGCTGTACGTCTTGCCTCATTCACACCGTTTTTGGTTGATTTAGTGCCGTGCGCGATTGCATTTTTTTAACGCTACCTGTAAGCTCTAAAATTGTGAGACAAATGAGTGACTTATTGTCCGAAAAACTTCCGAAATCATATCGAAATAAAATTATCGAATTTACCGGCTTTGGAGAAGAAAGCTGTCGTGCCCTTATTCGATGTAATTGCGAAAATGAGCAAGACATTCAGCTTTGGATTACTGAGTATTCTGAATCATCGTTCACAAGCTGGATCGTCAGGAAAACATATCCAGAAGTGGAACGCCTTCGATTTCGAAAAGATTTTGTTTGCCGGCTGTCGGATCACGGCCATATGAAAAGCGATGGGATGAGATGCTTGGCTCGATGGGATGAAATGCCTTCATTGCCTCCAGTCACTGTGCAGGCTCGGCATGAAATTGCAATATTGGCGATTGGTGATGCAGCAGAAGACATGGAATTTTATCGGGGGCTAAATGTAAGATGTGCACTCGATCTGCTAAGAGCCCAGGGATAAAATTGACTTGCGTAATTTCAGGAACAAAGTCGCGTTGACGTACAAAGTGACTTATCCAGCGTCGCGTCGGCATCATCGGCTGCTCCTCTGTCTCAATCCACCAATGAAGACTATGTTATGGAGACAGATGCAGCTGACGAACCAGCAAATGCAACTGAAACGGTAAGCAAACTAAGAGGGATTTTTGAAACTTCGTTGCGAAAACATTATTTTCTGTTTCAGCCCACTGGCATTATTTCTCGCAGCACATTGGAATTGGAATTTAGCGATTTAATATCAAGAATTGTTGGGTTCGAGAAGGACCCAAATGTTGTTGCTTGCGCCAAAACATTTCTCTCAAGGGCGAAGAAAATCAATACCGCAAGTCAGCTAGCGTCGTTTTTAGCGACTGCAGGATCTACCGTCGGAAAGTTTGGACGTTCTGGTGCCACGATTCGCGTCCAGCCAACGAGCATTGCCCGCCGTCGTCTTGGTTTGACTCGTGGTTCTAAGAAGCTACCGTATGGAAGAAGATCTCATTCACGCGATCAACCAGTCTCGAAAAAAAGAAAGCATGACCTTCAAGCCAGTGTTCGAAAAAATCAACGGAATGGATAAATGATGATCTCTAATTTGAGCTTTATTGTTTTGTGTACGGGCTTAAGGCGAGAAAAAGCAGCCTGATTATTTGAAGTTGATTTGTGCCGATTTGATCGTAAAAATGTTGCTTCAAAGATTGCCATTGCTAATCGTAAGGTTGTTCGGAATAAATTGTAAGGTCAAGTTTCGCCTTTCTTTTCATTGACAAAAACGTTTTCCTACAGTATAGTTGTTCTTAGGAATGGAATGGAGCAGTTGATGTCGATATAACACAGCACAGTACTTATATCCCTTGGCGCAGCCGCGTATTTGGCCGCACGCGACCTCGCACCCGCTTTCGTTGCGGTTGCGAATAGTCGCCTGACGCGTTTAGTCGCATGGTGCCCGTAGCAGGGTAGGGAATAGAAAAGTGCAGCGTAGCGAGTATAAACGAGCCTTGAGTCTTGCCAGTCTTTTACTGCACCCTAAAATATCATCCTACAGCTAATAGGCACAGAATAGCTGAAAGAGTGGAATGTGGATAGGGAAAGAAATCTGTTTGAGTTAGAAGCAGAGAGTGCGCCAGAATGTACATGTGAAAAACTGGATTGTTTAAGGAAGAGCCGTGAGAAGGTTACTGTGTTGAAAGGTGATGTGATGATTTGATGAGAAGAAGGAAAGGTCATTATCGCGAGAGTCGCGACACTCCCGCGAGAGTAAAGAATAGAAATGATGAGATGCAGTGAAGCGTTAGGAGGAAAGATGAAAGTAAATGCGGATAAGTATATGATCACTGGATAAACATGTTCACTGATGCTCCTTCAAGGTTTCGATCAGAGCCCGTATTGGCGAGCTCATCGGTTCAGGCTGCTGGGCTTGGATGGGTTGATTGACTGGGCCCTTCATGGGGCAGGGCTCTTCTTGACTCATAAGGGGTGGATGATGCAGTATGGGTTCCGTGTCGTGACCTTTGAGGATTTTCAGCAGAAGTTATTTGATAACGTTCAAGAAGAGTTTGGCTGTGATATACGCACAACATAGTTGCACCCAGATCCAATGGAGTCTGCCTGTAAACTGATCGAGTAGTCCTATTGGTGTATATCTGCTGGCTGCGTCCAAAATAGCATTCGCTTGTGAACCAGCTGGTGGTCCAACGACTTGGCTCAACTCCCGTAGCGTACTGGTGTGCTCTTCAACTGAGGCGAAAATGTCATTCAGGCTGATCTGCTCTCGCAGTTCGTCCCTTGTGTACATCAGAAGCGGCTTGTGGATAACAGGTTTGAAGTCGGCATAGGCTGATAGCGTTGTGGTAAACATAGCGTGGTCAGCGAATAGTCCGTCGTATGGGCGCAGTTCTCCTGAGTGAGCAAAATGAAGAAGAATCTTTACACTTGCATCTTGCAGAAATGTTTCCTGCACTAAATCACATCCGGCCGCAGAGTGGGCGTAAATGATTCTAGTTTTCGGTTTCATGAATCCCGTTGTGGCCTGCCCATGCACCGTGTAATTTAATAGGACCCATTCTGTACATTTCTTGCCCATGCTGAGAAATGTGTAGCTTTCGACTTGGTTGCATGGCCAGATTCCTAAAATCGTTCCATGAAGACGACCCATGACGTTGCTGTCGTTGGAAAGCTTCCTGACGATGAGGGTGGGCTCAGAGTGTGCCAGTAGCATGCTGATCTGCTAAAGTTCATGAATGGATCGACAAACCGAATAGAAGGCGTGATTCAAGAGCACTTTGAATTAGTACTCTAACTGAGATTCCAGTGCTTGCAGTCGTGGGGTCACAATGTCACTCTCTCCATTGTCTTCTGCTTGACGTTTAGATCGCCGTAGATCACTCGGCGCGATGACTGAACCCATTGTGATGACAATAGGGATTCCTTGATCCGTCATTGTTGCTTCTGAGCTGTCGCAAACCGTGACCTTCCCTCGACCATTATTCCAGGTGAATGCCAGTTCATAGTCGTCACTTAGGAATTGATTGTCCCAAAGTTTTCCATCGATTGACTTCCAGAACACGTATTCACACTTGGCCGTTTTGTTTATCTTCCATACTAGGGCGCTTTGATCATGTAATGTGCAGGCCTCCTTCTCGTAGTCGCAGTGCGCGACGTTCGCCAAGTTCGATTCTATGTGGCCATGGTATGATTGGTGGACTTTGGCTCCGATCAGAAAACGATTAGTAGTCTCTCTGGCATACCACTTACAGCAGTCCCAAGCATTGCCGCTTGTGTATGGTGGCTCCACACGGTTTTCGGTGAATGCAGAAGTCTCACTCCCCAATAGTGGGCCTTCCCGACAGCGACGATGTTCGATTATTTCCAAACATTCAGGGGCCATAATCGGGACAGCTTCCCCATGATGGCGTTGCTCCCATCCTGATTTCGCGAAGTTTGTGTAAGCTTCGACCACAGTTCTGACCTTCGAACACTTGTAGGCAGCGCTGTCGTACTTTGCAATGTTGCGCTTGTATGGCGACCTTCGAGACATAAACCTTTGTTCGGTCATTGTCCTTCAGTGCGGTCTTGCAATATTATATAAAAAGAATATTAGATATAAATAGATAGATAGAATATTATATATAAAAAGAAAGGAATCATCGAAGAGGTTCCGGAAGCTGCAAGGGAACAGCCGCAAGGTCCAGTGCACTACTTGGCTCATCATCCAGTCATTACGCCGCAGAAAACAACTACAAAGGTTCGCATAGTATATGATGGCTCCGCACGAAGCAAAAACACAGAACGAAGCTTGAATGAATGTCTTTACCGTGGTCCAGTCATCCTCGAAGATTTGGGCAAGTTACTGGTTCGCTTCCGCTTACATAAAATCGCTCTCATTTCGGACATCGAGAAAGCATTCTTGCAAGTTGGCTTACAAGAAGAAGACCATGATGTCACTCCCTTCATCTGGATCAAAGACATAACCAAATCCGCATCGCCAGGCAACTTAATCGAATATCGTTTCACACGAGTGCCATTCTGGGTGATCTCGAGTCCGTTTTAACTCGCAGCAACCATTTTGCATCATCTCAATCTGAAGGGTGGACCAGTCGCAGAAAAAATCGCCCAAAATATTTACGTCGACAACGTCATCGCAGGCTGTCATTCAATCGAGCAAAGCCAGCAATTCTATGAGACGGCGAAAGGGCTCTTCGCCACCGCTTCAATGAACCTTCGTGAATGGACTACGAATGCCGAATAGCTTCAGTCTTGGCTCCCCGAGAAGGATCGTGGACCATCGCAGAAAGTCAAAGTGCTCGGAATACCATGGGATGTGCAAGCAGACAGCATCAGCATCAATCAAGCCGAACCACTGAAACAGGATTTCATCACCAAACGAGCTATCCTCCGCTTCGTGCATCAAAGTTTTGACCCGCTTGGCATATTTTGTCCAATATACACGAAGGCAAAAGTGTTTCTGCAAAGCTTATGGGCAATCGACCTGCAGTGGGACCAACTGCTTCTGGCAGATCAGAAACGATCATTCGAAATGATCCAAAAAGAAATATTGCAGTCAACGCCGCTCAACATCCCACGTTGGATTGGCACAAACGTCAAAGATGACATTCGGTTCGAACTTCACGCATTCTGTGACGCATCCGCACAAATGTACGCTACTGCAATCTATCTTCGTGAAATATCGTCAGATCGCATCAATGCCAACATCATCTTTGCAAAGTCAAGGCTGGAACCAGCCAGAAAGATAACGATACCTCGCTTAGAACTCCTCGGAGTCGACTTGGGCGTAAAGATAGTCGAATATGTGCAGCAAGCTTTCCCAGGCAACATCGCTACCATCACGATCTGGAGTGATCCGCAATGCGTTCTCCATTGGATACGGTCAGTCAAACCGCTCTTAGTCTTTGTCGAAAATCGAGTACGTGATATCAAGAAAAACCCACATCTACGCTTCCGCTACGTGCCTACAAAGGACAATCCGGCAGACACAGCTACGAGAGGAAAGTCAAGCGCTGAAATGCAGAGAGATTCGCAATGGTGGCGTGGACCTGAATGGCTAACACATCCCGAACTGGAATGGCCAAGTAACGAAGATATGTTAGATCAGACGACACAAGAGAACATCGAATCAGAAGAGGCCAGAAAGAAAACTCCGCTGTTTACAATGGTCGCCACAGCGAAGCCACCAGACCAGTTAGAAGTTCAGAACTTTTCAAACTATACACATCTGCTTCGAATCACGGCATTGTGTCAGAAATTTGGACGGAAATGCCTAAACCAAGACAGTGCTAAGGGACACCAACTCTCAGCGCATGACATAGAAATCGCAGAGTCATACTGGATGAAACGAGATCAAGAAGCGCACTTTGGAGAAGAACGACAACGTCTAGAGCGTGGAGAATCAGTACACATCGGACAAATCCCGCTAGAATTGGATGCCAAGGGTCTGATTCGAGGTCGAGGTCGGATCACGCACGCTCCTCTAAACGAAGAGGCAAATAAACCAATCCTGCTATCGAGGAAATCTGAACTTGCGAAGTTGATAATCGCACACACTCACGCTCAACTGTGCCACGCTGAAACGGCACAGACGCTCGCTCATCTTCGCCAACGCTTTTGGATCACAGCAGGACGGCAGGTTGTGTTCAATGTCCTTTGGCGCTGCACTCAATGCAAGAAACTCGATGGAGGTCCATTTACTGCGCCAGAATCTCCAAGCTTACCGCAAGAACGAGTCAATGTCTTCACACCGTTTGGGTCCATTGGCGTCGACTACCTTGGTCCACTCACTGTTAAAATTGGGAAGAACAAACTCGCAAAGCGTTGGATCTGCCTATTCACATGCACCGCAACGAGGGCAGTCTATCTCGAGGTCGTCGAGGGCTTAAGCGCTGACGACTTTCTCAATGTTTTTCGCATCTATATCGCACGCCGACAAAAGCCAAAAGTGGTCTGGTTGGACAACGCCGGTCAATTCACCGCAAAGCAGGTACAAAGGTTCGCTGCTGACCATGGAATTCAATGGAAACGTATACCTGAACGGGCCCCCTGGATGGGTGGTTTCTATGAGCGACTTGTGGGAATACTCAAGCGAGCGCTGCTCAAGACAGTCGGAAATGCACTTCTCAACTCGCGACAGCTGCAGGTGCTTACAGCAGAAATAGAAGCTGTAATCAATGATCACCCTCTCGTGCATGTGGGATCTGAAATCGGAGAGACTGTAATCACGCCAGCTCATTTTATACATCCAGGAGAATCCCCTCGTGGAGAAAGCGTGGCCACCCCCAACGAAGAGGCTGTTAAAGAACACTGGACACGTCTTCGCAATATATACAATGCATTCGTTAGATTGTGGCAAACCGAATACCTGACATCTCTGCGGGAACGCCAAACGGGTTCAACTTAAACAAGGAAGGGCGAAGGCAGCATCCACACCGCAGATCGGAGATATCGTTCAGATTAAATCATAAGGCCCACGACATCGTTGGCGCACTGGCATCATCAAAGATTTCATAACATCAACCGATGGAAACATTCGTGTAGCCATCATCAAGCTGACCAATGGACAAGAAATCAAACGCGCAATCGTGCAATTATACCCCTTAAAAATCGTCAGTGAGGAGTGTCGCGGATTGGAGAGCAACCGCGAGTGATGTAAAGAAGGACGATACATGACACTTTACACCCGCTAGGCCGGTTATCATGTTAGGACGTAAGAACGAAGCTTTTCGCTTTACTGTCATAGTGTACGGTCGGTTTGAAAGAGTTCTATTTATATAAACGCTAGTTTCCTAACGCATACGCCGCCAACAAGGCACGCGTCCGTCAACGGCTACCGATACGCGTCAGTAGGCGGGGTAAACAACAGGCCGGCCCAACAGGGGTAGCCCTTGATGGGCCGGCTGGGACATTGAACCCTTCCTCTCTACCCCGCCCCCCCCACCTCAGGTCCAGCTGGAAGAAGGGAGGAAGCAAACGCGATCACATTGCATGTGGGCTGACCTGACCTGACCAAGCCCTTGAGTCCAAGCACAAGCTAACTGTCCAGCCAGCCTTCAGTACTCAATGTAAACAGTCTTACAACTCACTCACTCGACTCGACCCAAACCTGACCTGTCTCACCCGCGATCAGATCAGGCTCAGGCGATCTGATCTGATCTCCACCCCCTCTCCCCCCTCCCCCACCCCCATTCTAACCCAGCCGACCTCGCCCATACTTGAGTAAAATCTCTTGTACGAACATGGTACTGTGCTCAAAACTTGCCATTCGTGACACGTGATTCAGAAAAATTTCGTACATGTACTACAAGTAGAATGCACAGCAAAGTTATAATGTGCTGAGATGTCCAGCGTCTACAAAGTTATCTTGAAAGGAGAAATAAACCTGGAAGATGTACGAGTATAATCTATATTCTCCATCAGGCTAACATTGACCTTCAGTGACCAGATGAAACTTTAAATTTACTGTTAGGGATTACAAGAGCCTGCTCGCTCTTTTATTTTCAGTGAAGCTCTGTCACAACCTCGGTGCTCAAAACCTGCAGAATTAATGGCCACTTGTTGAACTGCTCTCAAGACAGCATTCTAAAAAACCATGTCCTCGCATTCAGCTTTTTTGCTTGACGGTGAGGGTTAAAGAATAAGAATTTGCGTCGGCCATTATCTCCTCATCACGCTAAACTCAGTGAGTATTACTTCCTTGCTAGCACCTTTCTCAAATTTTTCCGTAATATCCTGCCAAAAAGTAATAGAGATTAGAATACTAGAATTTAAGATTTCGCAATTGTAAGAGAACTGCTGGTTTTTCTTCGCTAAAATTCAACATAAGGGCAGACATGTTTTAATTCATAGGCTACAAGAAATTTTGATTCGATTCAACCCACAGCCACTATTTATACGTTATAGTGATTCTCCAAACCAAAGTTTTCGACCCGGTTAGATGGGTCCCTATATTTCTTCAATTTCCTTTTCACCCTCCTCCGGCGCGATGAGCATTGTATTATGTTATGCTGGACGAAATCTACAGCATGTAATAAATGCAATGAAATGGATGCATATAAAAGTTGATATGCGGCTAATGTTTCGATAGTCGGTTTTCATTAGAAGATCGCCTTTTTAACTCATGTTGGGAGATTATCCTTGGCGACTCCTGAAAATATTTTGTCTTATGCAATCCAATATGTTCTCATGAGAGACTCCAGACCTTTACAGGAGGAGCTAGGAGTTTTATACAATAGGCCCCGGGCCATGGGATGTTAGGAAAAATGCTGAACAAATGCTAGCATCGACCGATCGGACCCTCAGCCTGGATCCTGATCTGGTTAATTGCGAAGTCGCCAGCTGTTTTCGCAAATGACAGGACCAGCATCGACCGATCCATCAACCCAGCTGATCCGAGGGCCGGACCAGTTCCCTATCCAACCCAACACTCCTGCGCTGGATCGGCCGGATTGATAACTGAACTTTTTGCGCTTTATCCGCTGTACAGCACGATTATCGGCCGATGCCAAGAATTGCCAATTTTTGTTGGACTTGGCCATCGAGCGATGGGGAATGTTGCAATATCAATGTTGCCCGTTCTTGGTATTTTGTTTATGGTCCGCTTAAAATGTTCCACTTCCGCCTTGCTGCCACAAAAAAGAAAACGTAAGCTTACCAAACATCGTCCTTTAGTGCCAACCAACAAGTGCACAAATTCGTATATGCTCGGTATGCCTAGCCAGTTACTGCCAACTTTTCCTAATCAGCATTGAATGACCGCAGAAATTGAAGAATAAAAAACGCCGGTCTCCTTCTTCCAAAATTCTGTGATTGCGGGCACTTTCACACTGAAAATGACAAGAACCGTTACTTTTCGCATATTTACGGGCACTCTAACTTGACTTCGGCTAATTCCTCCCAGATAGGCGAGAGATAAAAAAAGCACTTATGCACTTTAGCCTGAAAGAAGCAATAAATTACAGCTGGTCATCACCCGTCTCTCGAGAATCCATAGAGAATCCGCCAGTCTCAATTTCAAAACTTTTTCCAAGAAGACAACCAAAATTTTGGCTTGAAATTTGGCCACAAATATAAACGAAAGAGATTTCTTCCAAAACAGCATTAATCATTTGCCCATAGTGCATAATAAGCAGGGCTAGTCGCGCCGAACTTGAATGGCTTATCATCCTTACCGCTCAAAAATTGTTCAAATTTTAGCCCAATCTGATCCATTATGCAGACTCTCCGATTGCTGCGGCGCTCCGAGTGCGCAACGGGGCACTTGCGTGTATCCAACAATGCAAACGTGCCAATCAAAATTAGCCTGTGCAACCTGTTGCCTTGATGTTTCATGAAGCTGGAAAAATTCGGTCGCTCACAACTGTTACTCACTTTGTACGCGGCTGAATTCCCGCGCCGTCGGTCACGACTGAACTTTAAAGTCTTCCCTGGCTTGCTTTCGCGCTGTGCATATTTGAAACTTCTGTACCCTTTGCCACTTCTATTATTTTTTATTGTCGTCAAAATTTCGCGCTCGGCGTCATGCAAGGAGTTTGAATTTTAATTTCAGTATTTCCCATACTTCAGCACCGTTTGTTGTTGTTTGCCTAAATGGGCTAATCTGGATTTAACTTTTAGGCATATTTCATTGAGGCAGTCGGCTGAATTGTAGTTACCTTAGCTAGTTTTGTTATCAGCGCCTAAATTTTTCATTCGTCCTTTTTAAACTTAACCTAGCTTGCTTTTTATTTTTTTTTCTGCCGCGGTTTTAAAATTTTTATCTAATTTTTGCAGCCTTGGTTTTTGTGCCACTCGAATGAAAAAGCTTTGTTTTTCAGAATCGCGTTTTTCGTTTTGGATTTGTGGGGTAAGTAATTGAATTTCTATAAAAAATACTGTTTTTTAAAGTCGCCAAGCGTCAGAGAATGGCTGGTAGGAAGAAAAAAGGAGGGGTTAAGAAAAAGAAAGGCAAAGCTGGGGTCAGGCTCTACAAAGTCTGTCCACTATGTGGGGTGCTCACTGATCGTCTTGCCTATCATTTTAAAAAGTGCGGTGTAGTTTTGAGCGAAGATCATAAGAAATTGACCAAGGAGGCTAATTTGGGTGTTCTTAAATTAACTGAGCATACCAAGATTCAGAAAAAGTTTCTGAAAAGAATTTTCAGGCGGGGAACGCGCAAGGAGTTGTTGCGAGCGATGTCTAGCCATCTTCGCGAAATGGGGCACATAGTCTCCAGTGATACGGACAGTAGTTTTAGTGGCGCAGAGGGAAGGAGGGCTCCTAAAAAACGCAGGTTGCGATCGCGTGAGCCCAGCAGGGTTTTGATCGAGGATAGCGAGTGCAGTGAGGGTGAGACTGATCATGATCTGAATGTTTTCATGAAAAGGGCCAAGTCTCCTAGGATTGTTGATCCCACTTCGGACATTGCCTTTACGTCTGAGCCTAGAAAAAGCGTCCAAGGGGCGAGTCTCTATAGACGCTTCCATATCCGAAGTAAGATTTTGGTCAATTTTCGATATTATCGTTACATGAGGCAAAAGTTGCCTGAAAAAGTTGTTTTGTCTGAGGTGGCCATGATTGGCCGTCTTTGCGCGTATATTTTCGATAAGTTTAAGATCAAGGCAGCCAAATTCGACAATTATGAAACTGTTGCGGGCCTTTTGACCTTTAATAAGATCAGCGGATTTTTAAAAACGTTCGAGGACGTGGGCGTGCGAGGTGAGCGAATGACGGCCATAACGAAGGCCGTGAGAGCGTTCTTGAATTTCTTGATTGTTTGCGGTAATTTGCCCCAGGATCGCGTTAATGAGTTGCGGAACGTTCTCGATTCAGTGAAACTCGTTCATACGAAGAGAGGCTCGCGGAGTGTGCGCGAGGAGCAAAGTACGAGGGAAGCGCGAGAATTTCAGCAACGTGGTTCGACGCAAAGCCCCACTGTGGCGACTTTGAGGGCACTTTTCAAGCGCGATGATGTGAAAACGCGTCTCGATCAGGCGCGATCGAGAATCGAGGCAGGCTGAGGGTGATTATAATTTCATTCTGCGTTACTGCGTTTCTAAATTGGCTTTACATTATTCCCATCGTCCCCAGTTGGCAAAAAATTTAACTGTGGGGGAGTGGCATTGTAGGACTTTCGTGAGCGAGGAGGTCGAGGGAGAGGTGATTGAGAAAATTTCCATTGGCGTGAGCGATCATAAGCATTATAAACGAGGCTAAGCTCAGATTATGCTTCCTTCATTCGATGCGGAACTGTTCGAGTTCTATTTTGTTAATTGCCGTAAAATATTAGCTCCTCTGAATAATGATGATCCCGAATTTTTGAGGAAGTGTGATCGTAAGTTTCTCATTAGTTTTCAAACGAAAGGCGAGTTGAGCAATCCGAGCGAGTTGGTATTCAAATTTCAAGAGGAAATAGGCGTGAAACCGATTACTAGCACGCGCGCTAGGCATATAACTGAAATTCAGTCGCAAGATTTGTTAATGCATGATCCTGCTGCGCAGGAGTCGCTCGCCCAGCTGGTTGGGCACAGCTTACAAGGGGCTAGAAGATCGTACGTCCATCCTCCTCCGTCGCAGGTTTTTCTGGGTGCAGTCGCACTTGATCGAATCGAGCATTTGAGCAGCAAGCAGCAGGCTGATGCAGAGCCGTCTGCTGATGCGCCGTCTGCTTTTTCTCTGGATTTAGCTTCAGCCGTTAGTTCTCGTGAGCGGATAATCGAATTTTTGAAAGGGAAATACTTGAAGGATGAGTTTTCCCAGTTACCAACGGAGGAAGACCTACTGGCTGACACCGATTTGCAGGAGGATTCGAGCGGTGATTTGAGCAATATTCGTAGGGCTAAGGTGAAAGATTTCTGTGATTGCTTGAGATTCGCACAAGCTAAGATTCGAGCCGCGTTTATCGCGAAAAAGTTGGCCAAAAGGAAGTATAAAAATTACACTGAGTTTGATGTTTTAAAACAGCTCCGTCTGCAGCAAAAGTGGCGAGTTAAATGCAAGAAGATTTGTGATAAATATGGATGGAAGGGTCCCCACTTTGACTTTGATGAAAGCATTTTCCCTATTCTTCGTGAAGAGCTGGATTAAATGGAAGTGCTCACTGAGGATGTGCAGGATGTCGAGCAGGAAGTAGAGCAGGCTCCATCTGTTACTAAGATAAGTAAGATCTACTCGTCAGATGAGCTTTGTGAATTGTCGGACGCGCAAAATTGGCCTGGTTTAGAAGGAGTTCATTTCCAAGATCGAACGAGGTGTTGTCGTGAAAGAAGGATATGAGTTCGCTAGGGGTCAGGTCGTCTGCGATTATAAGGGGCGCATAGTGGGTGAGGATCAGCATCATGAAATGCTCGAGCGTTTGAGAAATAGCACGAATGTGGCGGATCAGGAGAAATATAAGCGCATAATCGATTATCATTTCCACGTCTTGTCTGGAAAAATCTATATTTTGGTCATAAGGAAAAGAAGCAGGTTTCGTATGGCAGGTTAATAAATCATAGTCGTTTTCATCCAAACTTTCAGCCGGTTGTGAAGAAACTCGTCGATTCTAAAAGAGAGTCTCATTTGCTAGTCGTTTTCACCGCTTTAAAACGGCTGAGGGCAGGCGTTGAGCTTTTGTGGAACTACGTTGGGGTGCAAGACGCGCCTTGGTACAATAATTGTCCTTGTTTGGCGTGTTCGCGAAAGAAATCGATCATTAGCACTTAGTAAGCAAATGTAAAGTGTGCGCGGTAGCGTGTACATATGTACTGTATCAGAATATAGAAGCTGAAAAAAAAACTTGAAAGTTAAACAAATTCAAAAAAAATTTGCCACGCCTTTGATTTGTGCGTTTATCCCAAACTTTAAAGATTCTTTTTTGATTGTTGAGTTTCTATGAACGAAGCTCCAAACAAAAAAGGCCTATTCTGTAACTGACGCCTTGCTTGGCAATTAAGCACCTAGTAGTTGTCTAAGCAAGGTATTGGTTCAGAATAGGTTGGAGCTAACCACTCCCCGCCTGTTTGCAGCATTTTTAAGGCGGGCCCAGCGTAAGCCACCACCTCCACGTGGTGCTAGGTGGTAACGAGTTTAAAAATAGTCAAGTATTTCAAACTCGGCTAAGAGTGGCTATGTGTATTGTGACAGCTAAGACACAGGACTCTTCCTGTGTTTCCAGACCAAGAGCGGGGAAGCCAGAAAAATACAAGACCTCGAAAAGTCATGAATTCAAGCAGTGCCTGGGAAAGTCAGTGCGAATAAGAATTTGTGGGCAGAAATAAGGAAAACCGTAGAGTCTGCATGTTAGTGGTTCAAATTTTAAATCCCCAGCCTTACACGTGGTTTTTAATCATGTTTTGAATCAGTTTATTTGTGTAGCTAAAAATAATTTGGCAATCGTGTCAATAGTGTAAAAATAGTGTAAAAACAGGGAAAAATGTTCCCCCGCTCTGAACTGGCAAAGTGTGATCATGTTATGATCAGTACCGCAGTTAAAATATTTTCTAGGCCAGAATGTTTGAATTCGAAAAATTTCTTGCAGATTGATTATTCAGAGAATCAGAAACTAAATTCCACGAATGGGTTTTTTTAGAATAATACGTATTAGAATAATAAATCTGTAATAGAAGTTTGCATTTATAAAATCAAATATTAGTCTTTAATTTATGGTGCTCAACAAACCCTGGATGTTACTCTCTGTGCGAAAAAGTCAGTAGCCATGCTCCCCTACCACCTGATCTATTACTGTAATGTTTTTCTAGCTTTCATTTCCCAATTTGTCTAACTGGAGAATTTTGTTTGAATCAAGATCAAAGCGGTGCCTACAGTATCCTGATTATCATGCATTTCGAGGCTGGAAAGCCCATAGTTGTGATGTATACCGTTTCACTATTTTTTTCGCTTTTTATAATTTCCGAATAAAAAAAGGTGATGGAAAGGGAAAATCAACCAGAATTAAGAAATCTGTCATTAGCCTTTCACACAAAATCTATGTAATACCAGGTTTTTTAATAAGATTACTTTCTGGAAATTGTATCGAAACCTTAATATTAGGTTTGAAGTAGAGGATTCACAGTAAAGCCTTCCAGTCTGCAAAACTTCCTGAAATCAAGGAAATGGTGTATTAAAGAACCCTTGGAAAATTCTATAAGTAAAATCAATGGTTCTAAAACAACTTCTGTGTGTCCTCTCTATTGCTATTGGAGCACTAGCAAAGTCAACATTGACTTTTTCGCTGCGCTGTGAAACTGTACTAGGATCCTCAGCTACGCAGGAACTGATGAAACAGTACATGTAGATTAAAAACTGGAATACTTTTGCACAAAACTACACTACATGAACATAATAAGAGAAGCACACCTGATGGGTTATAGATCTTGGATGGGGCCGACTAGTACAGAACTTGGTCCCTGGGTAGCTGTTTGGTCTTTATCGTAAGACGTGCATGTAACCAGGAATGTTGTGACCAGCCTCCATTACTAAATTTTGATGGCTGAAGAATTCAGTGATAGTCCCAATTAGTTATCACAGGGTTCCCACCCCCTAAGATCCTCGAAAAAACTCTTGAAATTTGACCTTTATCTCTGGAATCCTTGGAATCAGCTAATATTCTGCTTCCCTTCTCTTTAAAAGTTTGCATTCTCCGTCAAAAATTAGTCTTTTGTATGATGCTCGAGAAAGTTTGGTTGTTATCTCAGTGAGAAAAAGTCAGGAGCCATGCTCACCTTCCACCTAGCCAAATAAAGTTTTTACTGCAGACAAGGATTCCCGCATGTTCAATCGTGATAATCTGTATAACCAGCCATCAATCTACTTTTGTGCGGGTTGGGCAGTCCAAATGGTAGGCAGACCTGCTGAATAATTTGAGTGGGTTTCTCATATTCAGTAACGCTGGGATGTAGAATCCTATCTTTTGATGGGTCTCTCTTTACCTATTTTCAATTGAGGCAGCGAACTGCTTGCCTTAAAAAAGTTTTTTTCTTACTGCAGGCAAAGTTCCAGGAGTAGAGTGCGGTACGGGTACTTTACTCTATTATTGACATTGTTGGTATGGCATCGAGGAGTGGCTGTGCATCGCTAACTGCATGGCTACCAGAGCAATTTTCCTCGATTTGATCGACGAATGCGAGCAAATGGTCCTCTTTCTAAGGCGATTTGATGATCTGAGGCGATGATCGACATTAATGCCAATAGCGACAATGAGTAAAAGTTCTCCAAGAAATGTGGCGTGAGGGGGGGGGGGGAGAAGTGGCAAATAGATTCTGGCTAGGGGCCATCCACAAAGGACGTCCAGCAAAAAACCCTTTTTTGACTCTCCCTATCCGCCTTCCGTCCATTTCGCCTTGACTCGCCTATCCCCCCCTCCCCATACATAGCAGATATTTAATTCTAAAAATCATGGCTCCCAGCATCGACCAATCCACCAAAACGATGGGCGTCGGTCTTCACTCTGATCTGACTGCTGCATCTGCCAGATTGCTAACTAAAATTTTTCGCCTCGTAGTGCTTGAAGTGTGCCCGTAGTGCCTCGTAGTGCGTGAAAATAATGATGTCTATGTACAATTGATAAATCATAATTTTTCTCCTAAATTAGTATTGAATCCCGCTTCAGGTGCATGTTAGTTGTGCTGACTTTTCGAAAAGGTCATAGACAGTGACTGCGAGAAAACAGGCTTGCAAGAGGGCGGGCTGGTGAGGGCATAGTGCCAAAGACGTCACCCCTTTTCTATCTCATCGTCGTGTCGTGTGGTGAAATGAGACCAGCAAGATAATGCGACAGCGGGGCCATTCTCCTCTCAACAGCATTCTAAGCAGATTGTCCTGAAAAGAAATGGCATTCATGGGGGCCGTGTAGTACATGTGCCACACCAACAACGATATCTCAACAGCCTGATGTCGTAAGGTAATGAAGTTTTGTTTCTTAGTGTAACTTTACTCTAGATTAAGTTCTTCCGGAGGAATTTCCAAAATCTATCCGTTCGGGCTCCACTCATACTAGGGGCGGACCTGACTAGGGGTGCGAGGGCGGAAATCTCGACCTGGTTATCTATTTTCGCTATAACTCGCGGACCGTGCGGTCAAACCCGATGAAATTTGGTATGAATATGAGGGAATAGTTGGGGAAGGTGTGTACCGAAAATCTTTTCAAAATTTTCACTATTCTTCTATGGGCAGAAACGTGCCGCGTCATATATATATGTATGTATGTAGAAGACATGAAGATACCAACATCAAGTTATCAGAACAATTCCACGAACAAAAGACAGAATGAACCCAGGAAACCAGTTGTAATAGTCGACAACTTGCTAGCGTCGAAACGTTTACTCAAGTCCCCAAGCATATGAAATACGGCAGTGTACATATAAGGTTAAAACATCATCGCAACTGGTTACAGGCGGGTCATTCTCGACCATTGTCCGCAATCGATAATGGCGGACAATGGCGGTCCATATACGGCTCGTTGGTTTGCATAGCGCCGCATGGGGTGAGCGAGGTGCGGCCTAACACTAATTCCTACGCGGACACGCACTTACATACTTACGTTTACGAAGGACATTAATGATCATACACGTACTGTACAGCATCTAGGCTTACTGTACGAGCTAGGAGGAGGTATATCTATTACATTCTCCCGGGCGGGTCACGAGTTTGCTCCTGCCGAGTGGCCCGGAATTTGTCGTGGTCGCAGATTGTAGTGTCGCACAGTTGAGCTCGGGGGTTGTCGTTTGATCGTCGGCTTCCGGTTGGTCGTGACGGTGGTAGGTTCCGTGGCGGTTGGTGTTGGTGGTGGCTGTGGCGTTGGGTCTTGGAGATGGCGCGGTCGTGGCGGTGGTGCTGGTTTAGTACGATTGACGTGGATCCAGGCTGTCCAGAATTTGGAGTGTCGAACCGAAATGTTTGGGCCACGGACATCCTTTATGACAAACGGTCCTGTCCAGCGGTTTTGTAACGCTTTACTTGTGCCAGTTTTCGCGGCTTGGTTTTCGACCAACACTTTGTCACCCGGCCGATAGTGATGCATTCGCGCGGTCTTGTCGTATTGTTTCTTTCTGTTTGTGCTGCGCGTGCACAATGTTTGCGTGAGCTGTCTCGTGTGATTTCGTTAATAGTGCTTTCACGGTTTCTGCATAGCTGTCCATGTCAACTAAATATGGTTGCGGTTGAGGCGGCATTTGAAACGCTCCAGGGGTTCGGGGGGTTCTGCCGAAGTTAAGTTCGAACGGCGAATATTTGGAGGACGCGGTAACAGACGTATTATGAGCATATACCGTATATGGCAACAGTTCGTCCCACATTACCTGCATATCGGGGTTACGTTTGGTGCGAGCGTATATGCGCAGCATGGTGCCCAGACTTCGATGCCATCGTTCGATCAGGCCGTCTCCTTGAGGGTGATAAATGGATGAGTAGTTGTGCGTGATGCCAAAAATTTCGCAGACGTCCTTCAGCGTGCTGGCGCGAAGGTTACTTCCATTATCGGAAATGAGGCGTTTTGGTGGTCCGTGCCGCAGTACGACTAATTCAATGAATGCTTTTGTCAAGGTTGTGGTGGTGACGTCGGGTACGGCGATTGCTTCGACATAACGTGTGAGATAATCGATGAAACTGATCGTGAAGCGATTGCCCGTTTGTGTATGACCCTTGATTGGGCCTTTGATATCGACTGCTACGAGTTCCCATGGTGTGGTTGGAGGTGGGATCAGACATAACGGCGCCTTAATATAGTTTCGTGGTGCTTTCTGTTTTGCGCACTCAAGACATGTACTGCAGTATTCCTTGATATCTTTGGGCATTGTGGGCCAAAAAAATAGCGGTTTCAAGCGAGCGACGGTTTTCTGTGTGGCCATGTGTCCACAGAATGGGCTGTCGTGATAGAGCCGTAGAATTGCTGGCACTAAGGTGGATGGTACGCATAAACGTTTTTCGATGTCGCTGACGCAGTGGTACAGGAGCCCATTTTTAAACTGAAAATTGTTATTTTCGTGTGGGTTTCCATTCCTTTCTTTTTCGATAATTTCTTGGATGATGATGCCGAAAATACGATCTCGTCTTTGTGCTGCAGCCCATTCTTCCCAGTCCACAACTGGAGCCAGTAATTGCGGTAACCCTGCAATAATAGTGTTTGTCCATTTTTCTGTGGGCTTGGTTTCTGGCCATTCTGCTTGTGTTGTGCTATTAGGGGCGGATGGCGACTGTGCTGCCCCAAGTGCGCCGGGTAAATAAGTTTGAACAAACGAGTGTGCGTTCTGTAATGCCGCCCACAGATAATTTGACCATTTCTTCCGCTGGAATAGCTGTGGTGACCTGATTTGGTTCCTCTGACTGATGATCCGTGGGGCATATTGGTGGTCATGACAAGGGGTCGGCATTATTTCTGTTTCCAGGTCGGTATTGGAACGTGATCTTATATTGCTGTACTAGCATACCCCATCGTGCCAATCGTGGGTTTGAGTGTTGTTTTTCGGAGATACTTTTAAGAGCCTGGTTATCCGTGACGACCGTGATTTCTTGTCCATATAAAAGCGGTACGGAAGTGCTCTAAACTGGCTACGATCGCCAATGCTTCCAATTCCCATATGGCGTAGTTTCTTTCGTGCTTGTTCAGTGCCCTTGCGTAGTACGCCACTGGGTGATTCCCGTCGGGGTATGGTTGGGATAGTACGGATCCCAAGCCCGTGATTGAGCTATCTGTTTGTAGAATCCATGGCTTTTTGAAATTCGGATGTGCTAAAATTGGCGCGTTCACGAGAGACTCTTTTATTTTCCAAAATGCTTGGTCTTGCTGCTGCCCCCATTCGAACGGTGTATTTTTGCATAGCAGTTTGTGCAGTGGGCGAGCGAGCGATGCGAAATTTTTGATAAAACGTTTGTAATAGACTGGCAACCCCAGGAATGATCGCAACTCTGTTGCTTTTTTGGGTGGCTCACATGTTTTAATCTTTTCGATTTTCTGGGGATCGGGCTGGACACCATTCTGGCTGATCTGATAGCCGAGGTACCGCACTTCTTCGCATAGGAACTGACATTTTTCAGGGCGTAGTTTCAGTCCCGCTTCATACAACCGTTCCAGGATGGCCTCCAGACGCTCATTGTGTTCTTGCATTGTACGGCCGAATATGAGAATATCGTTCAAATAGGTCAGACACGTCTTGACTTGCATCCCAGCAAGGATGAGGTCCATTAGTGACTGAAAAGTGGCTGGTGCCCCTGTTAGTCCAAAAACCATGCGCGTTGGCTGATAGTGGCCTGTGTGTGTGACAAATGCTGCTTTTTGTTGTGCACTATCGGATAGTGGTATTTGTAGGTACCCCCAAGCTTGATCTAACGACGTGAAGTACTGGCTTTCGCCGACAGCATCGATCAGATCGTCGATCCGTGGCATTGGGTATGCATTATATTTCGTTCGAGCGTTGAGACGTCTCAGGTCGCAGCATATGCGGAACGTTTTGTCCTTCTTGGGGACTACCACGATGGGGCTTGCGTATGGGCTATCGGATACCTTGATCCATCCTAAGTCAAGTTGTTCCTTGATTTGTTTTTCTACTTCTTCGCGTAAGACTGGTGGTAATCGATGTGGGGGCTGTCGAAATGGTGGGTTATTGCCCGTATCGATCTCGTGCTGAACGAGTGGGCAAAATCCAATGTCGTTTTTGCTGCGTGCATAGAGCCATGGAAATTTTGCCAGTATCTGCAAGAGTGTTTCTTTTTGTTCCTCAGTTGCTTTTGATTTATCCCATTTTACAGTTTGTGTTAGCCATGCGTAGACTTTCGAATCGGGCTTATCGCGTTTTCGATGCTGAGGTGCTGTTGGATTGTTTGTCATTTTCGGCTCGTGATTTGGTTCGTCAGAAATGGTTAGCGCCGCAACTTCGTTGGTAATTGTGGTGACTGTACCGATACGACTGTTTGCATAGACTGTAGCGTCTGTGCGTCCGACGTTCGTGATTTCGACGAGTATTTTGCCGTCTTGGACTTTTGAAACTGTCCTGGCGTAGCGTAGGCCCCTTGAGTCCTGGTTGCTATGGGGCTCAAACATGATTGTGGCGCCGTTTGGGGTGGAGACGGACAAAACAAAGTACTGTGTATGCTGCCCAGGTATCGTGAATGTATTCGCAACTTTTGCAATTTCTTCGTCGATTATTAGCTCGACTCCTCTGAGCTCGAGAGTCCATGCCCCACCCAGGTCCAGTGTTTTGTTGTTAAAATCGAAGGCTGCGTTCGGAAACCGATACAGAAAATCAGTTCCGAGGATCACGGGTGCCACCAAGTCTTCGGCGACTAGTGCAACGATTGTTTGCCTATGGCCTTCTATGTCGATGTCTAGTGCTGTCATTCCTGCTAACTTGAGTTCTTCACCGTTTGCTACCTTTGGCCCGTCTGGTGCTGCGAATAGCGGGTATGCGATTCCGAGCGACTGCATGAATTTGAATGTATTATGCGCCAGCAACGTCACGCAGGAACCTGTGTCCCATAATGCCATAGCGCCTGGTTTACCATTTATTGTGACGACGCTCCAAGGTATTTGTGGTTTCGCGTTTTGTAGACTGTGTACTCTGTATACGTCGTCGACAGTTTGTGCTTGACGTGTTCCTGACTCCCGGGGACTCTGCCAGTGTAAGGCTGGGTAAAGCGGTTTGCTTTTTGGTTGTTTCATTTGGACCACTAAGTCAGCGATGGTAAGTGTCGTTGGGCCTTTCCAATGGCTGTAGTCGTTTGAGGACGGAAGCGCCGGGGCCGATGCTTTGTGCGCTACTAGTGCTGGCGTGGATCCATAGTTTGTCTGGGCTCCTTCTGATAATCTGCATGTCGGTGTATCCGGTGTTGATGCAGCGATTTGCGGTTCTTGTTCTGGGTCGGTGTGATCCGCGTCTGTGTGCCAGTCTCTGTTGCATCCATAGCAGTGTAAGAACAAATAAATGGCGAAGATAATAGCTCCAAGAACGAATAAGATTATGACGGTGGTGATGATGGAATGCAGTGGCCCTCCTAACAACTTATTTACTGATTACGCTCCATTTTTGGCTATGCCTAAAACCGATTTTCCTATACCGTCGCCTGCTCCTGTTAGAATCCTATCTTTTCTATAATTCGCTTGCTTTTCTGTCCGAATTCGGTGAGCTTAAACCGCAATGTGCAGACACAGTGGCGCACATAAAAGGGTGCTCATTATTATAAGACACCTGTATTTTGCATACTTGATTTATCAGTTGGCTCAGAACTACGAATTCGTGGAGCTAGAACTCATAATTGTATGAACAGTGCAGACTTTAGGGTTTTAATGTGGATGGTGCGAAGCCTCCTCAATTAAATCACCAAGCCTCGATCGCATTTACCCGCTGCGAGGGGAAACTGGGCTGATGAACTAATTTTGGTGCATTATTGAATTACTTGGTCATAATTATAGGACAGCTTATTTACTGATTCCGCTCCATTTTTGGCTATACCTCCAAACAATTTTCCGATACCGTCGCCTGCTCCTGTAAGAACGTTGCCTTTGCCGTTTCCTACACCACTTAGAGTTTGGTACACTGCGTCGGGGTTCCATGACATATCAGCTGTGTATCTTATGACTCTATCCCATGCTTGTGCGATGCGTCCCGTATGTGTTGCATAGTGTCTAAGCATTTGGATTGCGCTTTCGACGCCCAGTAGTTGATCATGAAACAAGGCCGGTTGATCGAACAGAAACGGTTGCGATTTGTCTTTCCATGCGAGTTCGATCACCAATGGTGTTACTACTGCTGGGCCGGTTTTGGTGTACCAATGCGTGTTCTTCTGGAACCTACCGATTATGTGATGGTATTGTTGTGTGTTGGGTCGTAAGGTCTTTAGTGCCAGGGATTACCAAGTGAGTGAGATTGCCAATGCGCACGGGTAATTCTGCATAGCAGGTATCATTGATCTTGTATGACCAATATATTTGAGAACTTCGATTTACGGCTACGGATTTACATTGCCATATGAGTAATGCTTCCCCTGCAAAGGCAGCATGAATGTCCGTGCGCTGCAATAGGGCTCTTGCTCCTAGGGTGGCATCCAACCGAAGTAGTTGCCAGATGATCTGTAACTGTCGGGCTGCTGTTTTGCAGAGTTCCATCCAAACTTGGCGGAAGTTCGCTTGCTCGAGTTCCAGTATTCTGAGTTCTAAGTATTGCAGTTTTGGGTTTTCTGGGTCAGGAGGTTCGAGCATTTGTCGCTTTTGCCGAGTTGAGGCTGTTATGCTTGTCATGTGTTGCGTCAATGCAGGTGATCGTAGATAGACACCTTGTATCGTTTTATGCATGTGTGTTTGATTGCATAGTGTGCTGGGTCCACCGTAAGTCAACGCTGCTTGCAGCGAGTCAATAATGATCGCTTTGTCGTTTATTTTTAGCGTGACATCCTCTTTATATATCAATGGGCAAAAGTGCGTAAATACATTCTCTTTCCAAACCACAGTGTTATGTTTGGTCACACATGCTGTCATATTCGCTTCGCAGTTCGATAGATCATCCAAGTCGCTCCATATGGCGTGCCCGTCATTTGTTGCGACTGATCCGAGCTCTAGAATGAAATTACTGCTTGTTTGGCAGACTTCCTTGCAACACCATGTGGATCCTATTTCCAAAGTGTCATTCGTTCCCCATACGCCGTCATCTAACTGCAATATGATTTTGCCTTTGATTTGACGGTACTTCCATGCGAATTGGCATTCAAGAGGGTCTGTTGGTATGATGCGTCTAGAGTTAATGCGTTCTGATCTCCAGCCCAGGAATGCGACCGTGGAGCAGACGGTATGTTCCACCCAAGAGCATTTTGCAGCGGGGACTTGATCTGGTGTATCCCTGTGGACCCAAACTTCTGCTCTCATGGATGCGACAGTCTCGGAGAGCTCCCTTGGGGCTGTACATGTTATGTTTGTTGGGACAGCTATTGCCGTAGCGCTCATCGATGCTCCACACAAGTAGTACTCTTCTATCTGTTGTTGGTGTTGGTGTTGTTGGTATGCTGTCTAGGCATAGGCACAATGCTAATCCCATGATGGCCCATATCGGTGCTGTATAATGCCTAATACGCTTCCCTGCTGGATTATACCTTTTGCTAGGTTCTTGCAGACCTGACGGATCTGGCCGGCTCCGCTTCGACGACCCTTGTCGGTTGTACGTTTCTTCCCATCGTCCGTAAAGACGTCGGCTTTAGTCGGCAGCATACCCGAATACCATCAGGCCTTCATTGGCTTTGATAATTTTGCGTAAAAAGTGTGGTGGTGGGCCCGTATTGTGCGCGCCTTCGTCCGCCAATTGGCTCAACGCCGAACTGATGTGTTCGTAACTTTCGATGTCGTGAATCTCGCCTCCGTGGTTGACTAGCCAGTGGATGTAATTCAGCAACTGCGCCGTGCGGGTTGGGTAGACCTCGGTTGAAAAAGGCGGAACCTCGGTCGGGTTTTGTTTGACTGGAGTGGGGATTGTGTCCAAAGCTGTCCATTTGGTGCACTTGACGATGTTTGGGTCTTGTTGTTCGCTCTCATTGTCTGCGACCGGCTCCGCTGGCGAGTCTGGTAGAAACTCGATGAACTCTGGCGTGATGTCGAGTTCGTCTGTTTCGGTTTAAGCATTGGTTGGCTGCGTGCGAGGTTCAACGCGTTCTGGGTTGATTTCGATTTTCAGGGCTGTCTCCAAGTTCGGTTCGGTTTGGTCGTGTTGCCGGTGTAGTGGCTTTAGTTGTTGTAGCTCGAGTCGCTGCTGCTGAGGGGACTGGGTTGGTGATGACGATTGGGTCTCGATTATCGTCAGCGGCTGCTCGTTGGTCCTTTCTTTAACTTGTTGCTCCTTTGGTGCTGGCGGCGTTGGTAGCAACGTCTTTCGTTTCGTGATACTGCCGGCATAGTTAACGAAAGCGGCTTCGTCGATCGGCTGCCACTTTTCGTTGGTGGCCATGTTTTGTATCGTGGCTGCGTTTCCATTTCGGCAATTCCTGGCCTAATGTCCTTCTTGGTTACACTTCTGGCATTGGTTATCGTTAGGTCGTTTTGCTGAATTGGTCCCTTGGAACAGCTGTTGGTGCGGTTGGCGTGTTGCGGGCCCATTGAACAATCGTGGGTCGCGGCAGCTTTTTGCGTCATGCCCCCGGCGGTCACACAGCTGACACTTGGTCTGGAATCGGCATTCCTGACTGCTATGCGATTTCCACGCCCATCCATGCTTCTTGCATTCGTCGCATCCCATTGTGTCAATACGTCGATTACTTGTCCCACTCATTCCGGCCTTTTGACCTAAAACGTTGGCCATTATGCTGAATGCTTTTAACAGTGTTGCTGATTCATCCGTGGACGCGTTCGCCGATCCTAACTTTCCCCCTGGTTCCCACAGTTGCATAGCGCATGCTTTGCGGATGGAATCATCCAGCGTAGGATTATATATGTCCATACTGCCCACCATTTGCCTCATCTGTGCGGATTTTAACCCTCTGGGAAACTGTGATTTTACTCTGCTTTCTTGTTCAGCGTTCGTGGAATTACGAAATGCTTTTCTTGCCAATTGTTTCAACTCATTTGCAAATGCTTCTACTGTTTCTCCTTCTCTCTGTACCCGTTGCTGATACTCTAGATCTCTTAGAGCGGCTGCGCGATTCTCTGGGAATCTCTCAATGAACTGCTGGCGATAAAAGGCAAAAGTGGGTGAATTGGGAGCTCCAATCATGATCTCCCGGTATGCTATTTTTGCAGACCCCATTACGGCAATATCTAGGAAATCGATTTTTGCTTGCTCATCTAATTGCAAGCGGCGAGAAAATCTTTCAAAATCGTCCAACCAGTCTGTTACGATTTCATCGATGCTACCTCCGAATATGGGCGGTGTGCCTTCTAGATTGATTCTTCCCAGAAGACCCATCAAATTTCCTGGTGTGTTAGCCTGTGCGATCCTATCCTGTACCTGCCTTATGGTGGCTTCTGCTAACTCTGCTCTCAATTGGGTGGCTAACTGTTCCATTCTGTTGTCCGCTTCTATCTCCGTATGCACGTCTTGCCTTATGTGTCTGCGTTGCTGCGTTATGTTAGTTTGTCCCTCTTGGGCTGTCTCTGCTACTTCCTTAAACTTATGCGCTGTTTCCTCACTGCTGTTATTTGCTATCTCCTCCTCTTGCGGGTCCTCAACCGTACTACTGAAGCTTGCCTCTTGGCTATCCTGACCGTCTACTGTGCTGCTGAAGCTTGTCTCTTGACTTTGCTTTTCCTTTTGTGAATCGTTCAAGCTAGCCTCTTGGCTTTGACGATCCTTTACAATACTGTTTGTTTTTTTTATCCTGTTTGGTTCGGCTTTTGCCTATACTTCCTTGTGCTCCGGCCGCATGAGTCCTATTTCTCGTGGCCCTGTGTGTGGTTCCACTGGCTTGCTCCTCCAAGGCTGTCCTAATTGCTTGTCTCTGGATTTCCAGAAACTGCTAGTGTTTGCTGCTTTTCCTAGCCGTTGGAAGTCTCGTATCTCGTACTTACTCAGTAATTCCGCCTATTGGCGCTATCGTAGAATAATAACTTCGATTTGGCTGCTTGTCTTCGGAGTTGGTATCCCGTGTGCGGGCCCCAGATGTAATAGTCGACAACTTGCTAACCTCGAAACGTTTACTCAAGTCCCCAAGCATATGAAATACGGCAGTGTACAAATAAGGTTAAAACATCATCGCAACTGGTTACAGGCGGGCCATTCTCGACCATTGTCCGCAATCGATAATGGCGGACAATGGCGGTCCATATACGGCTCGTTGGTTTGCATAGCGCCGCATGGGGTGAGCGAGGTGCGGCCTAACACTAATTCCTACGCGGACACGCACTTACATACTTACGTTTACGAAGGACATTAATGATCATACACGTACTGAACAGCATCTAGGCTTACTGTACAAGCTAGGAGGAGGGATATCTATTACACAGTCACATATGGGAGCTCAGGTCGTTTTCTGTGTTCAAGCAGGCACTGTTATTGCTATAATTTGGTATCGACCTGATTATCCTGAATCCTGGTTTATTAGTTTCGGGTGTCTGGAGCTGGCCCATTTTCAGGCTGGGTTTTGTTGCTCGCTGTGAGACAGCAGTGAAGATCCAGATTTAGCTAGCATTAATGATCCCCTGATTAAGCCTAACCGATTCGAGGAGTGGGTCGGTGCCTAATGCGATTCGATTTCTGGATCGCAGGGTTCATATACAAAGCTACGAAAGTCAGAGAAAATGGGGATTTTCGTGCCTAAATCTGGAAAAACAGGTTGCATTTGCATCCAACAATATAAGCCATAGCGGCTGAAAGCAGCGGATGGTACACAGCGGAGAAGGCCGCCTTGATGTGACTGTATGATGCTCGTATTTCACGGCCGAGTGATTCATCCAGCTGAGAAACGTCTGATCAGCGTTCGAGAGACTGCCAGAGCTCAGGGTTTGCGTGATGACTACGTATTCTATGGAAGCATTGTGGATAAGCACTGCCAGGTAAGCATAACTTAGTTGCCTTGGTGTGATGGGCCATTTATGAACTGGATTATTTGACGGGTCTACTTGCTTATCACGTTTCAGATCAGAAATGCCCTGCCGCCGCCTTCGGCAGCTGCATTAGGCCGTCAAATTTTGATCAGCGTAGCGGCGGAAGAGAAGTGAAAGTGACATATTATAAGAATACGGCTTCTAGTTCTCCCACTGTACATGAGATTCTTCATTTTCATTTTTTGAATCGCCCTGATGCCATAATTCTGATTTGGTATTGCTGAACGCTCGATCAGCTCACCCTGCTCGATCAGCTCATTCTGTCTTTTGTTCGTGGAATTGCTCTGATAACTTGATGTTGGTATCTTTATGTCTTCTACTGTGCCTATGTATGTACCCGCATTTCCTCTCATGGCAATAGCTTGGCAAGTCTTGGCATGATCTCGCCGAGGTAAAAATTTCTTGCCTTATGTCTTTTGACAAGAGATATTTCTTGCCTATCTCATGCTGATTTCTCGACGTTTTCAAGGTGCTCTAGTATAACTTGGCAAGATTCTTGCCAAGAATGTAATCATGTCATGCTCTTGGCATGATGACGTTTCGTGACAACGCTTTAGTACGCAAGCATCCACTCTTACACAGGACAACTTGGGTTTTGTATCGTACTTTCTTTAGAACCCTAAACGCTCCCCCCCCCCCCCCCCCACCATACATATATGTATGTATGTATGGACCTGATAGATCACAGCGCCGATCTGGAGCTGCGTGAGAGCGGGGATTCCAGCTACATGCTCAAACGACAGGGTAACATCACTGCTGGTGCTTTTTGGCATTTATTTTGACCACGTATTGCCCAAAATTGCTGTAAGGTGGTCCACTCGGGCAAAATTATCCTTTTTTACACTTTTAGACCTCATAAAAACCGTCTGGAGAGGCGCGGAGCAACTTTTTATGGCTCTATCGAGTCAGGAAGGTGCTGGAGCAGTTCCTGATTGAACTGTCACTTGTTACAAGAGTTAGAAGTTTTGGTTTTTGTTGGGGGTTGATTTGAACAGAAAAACTCATAAAATTTGGAAACGCAGAGAATTCTGCAGGATTTGACTTTGTGGCTGATCGAGGATACGGGGTCATAGGACTCATTGAATTTCTGTTATCTTAATATATATATAAACGGAAAAACCCATGTCTAGTTTTAAAAATGGCGGGAAATTCAAATTGTGGAATTCACTTCTTGCTGTATCTGCACAAGCATGACGATGACAGTTATACTCGGAAAATCAAACGGTACTAGAGAACTCGCGGTTTTAGGGTTGACAAGTAGACCATAACAGCTAGCCTCATATATGTCACCGGTCATGCCAGATGCTACTCTGAGCAATGCTGATGCAGCAAAGTGTTGTTCCAGAAGCAGCGGATCTTGCATGTTTTCGCTTGATGCTTTCGTGATCGCGATAAAATCAAGCACGAGGAGCAAGTCTGGCACCTTATTTCGCATTGCCTATCCAGACATCAGGAAATGCTCAATAAATAGGGACTGAGACGTCATTTGTATCAAATATATTCTGTTTGAATGTCCTCTCGATATCTCTGAATGCCGAGGATATGAGAATCTTGCAGTACAGCGTCTGGCGCCAGGGATGATCGCTTCAGCTATCGGCAATAGACCCCAAAAAGCTCCCCAATTTATTATAATTCGCTGGTTTATTATCCTTGCACTTACGGTTTATCGTACCATGGATAAGCGGTTATGAACACACACTTTTTAGCCACCACGTCAGAGCACTTCATTCGACTATTAAAATCTATCACTCGATAAAATTCCAGCCGAAAAATGACATTCTTTCCAAATTTGTACGAATAGCCCTCTTCCAATGCCTCGTAAATCAAGTTCCTCCAATTCCGAACTGCGAAGTACGATGGTGTATCTTCTCGCTCTTGCTTGGTAGCGTTGGATCCACAGCCATGCAACTGGACTGGAAACGCGGACCATCGCGAAGCTCTCGGAAGCCAACCTACAGTAGACAGTTTCTTTCTTTTTAGATCGATGCTCCTTGCCCATGAAGATTGTTAAAGCGTTTTTTCGTTTCATCACACAATAAACCCCGACTTGACAAACCAGTCAGAGAAGCAATTTCTTAATTCACTTTCGCTAACTGTTCCCGATCAGTTTTTAAGGCTTGCCCATCCGATTGTGATGTACTTGCACTTTCCGGAATCTCGTTCATCCCCAAGCTATATATTTGTCTCGCCAACCGAATTTGATTTTCCGATATTATTTTCGATGACAGTAATCAGCAGGCACAGTAGTGCCTGCTTATTAGACCAGCCAACCAGACGCCTAATGCTAAAGGACGATTTTCGCCGGCTAATAATTCGGGAATGTGTGGACGAAAATGTTTGATTTCTCGCACACATTGCTGTATCGGCCGAGCATACAATCACGCCAATCTTTATCGATATTCGTCCGGCCGTTTTCGAGTTCTAGAATACACGATATCTTGTTCAGGGGGAGAAGACGAGGAGGAGGAGGATACAGACCAGGCTAGCGCAACAACCAGAGGTCGTACTATACAGTTGTAAATGTTAGTTTTTCTGGAAGCTTGCGCCTTCATAATGTGCCTTTTGGCATTCGTTCTTTAAAAGCTTCAGTTTCTGAAAAGTTATTCTAAAAAATAATTTACTTTTTTGGCTTTTTCAACCCGTCGCACGTCAGGTACCCGACAGATTTCGATAAAATTTGACACAGTAGCAGATCTGATCTATTTTGCAACGCCTGCAAAATTTCAATTCTTTTGGTTTTATCACTTTTGACTTATCGACTATCGAAAGTAGCTGGCGCTGATTTTCGGCGCGGAGTTTAGAAACATCAAATGAACGGGTTGAGGCGCGGCGCCATTGATTGGCTAGGCTCAGCAAACTTTTACGACGGTAGGTTTGGGGTACACCAATAAATTTGCTGATAATAAATTGAGAATATGCGAACCAATATAAATGATGTGGAAAGAGTTTCCATGGGCAGCGCATCTTCTATTAGATGTGGAGGTAATATTGTCAAGGAAAATTAGAGCTTATGATACCGCAGAGAACTATTCGACGCGACAAGCATTTCCTTCTGGTCCGCGTAGGGTAAAATACCCTAATTCCGAACACCTGAGGTCTTACTAAAACCCTTTCGGACGAGCCTCACAGTAATGTTGGAGTCTGGTAACGGCGCCATTGTGAGGAACCCTATTTAGTGATGGGACTGTAATAATTTCGTTTGCGGCAAAGTTATTCTCGTGGAATTATACGAATCGAAATTGATTCATTTAAATCGATTAAAATTTATCGATTTCTTTGCGGTACAAAGTCAAGCCCTTTTGACTTACGTAGCGAGCCCGCTCCGCCTTATTATAAAGTTCTTCACAGTAGTATTCTTGGTCACTTAAAGCGACAAATCGCGACGATACTGCTGATCAGAGCTTAATTCCGAACACTTGATCGGGATCGATTTTCTGAGATCTCGGAAAGACCAAGGGGCGCGGGGGGCCAGCCACTTCTGCCTCAACATTTACCTCTGGAAAATGTCTAGAAGTCGTGATCTCCTTGTTAATTGGCGCAGAGAGCTCTAACAATGTCCAGACATCGCGATAGCCCTATGTCTCGCCATCTTTTTATTTTAGTATGAACAAATTTATTTTGTCGCAATATCGCCTAACACTTGAAGTAATTAGTTCAGAATCGATTTATGCCAGCGATTATTTCTTGAATTTGACTGGGTTCGTACCTTTTAAAATTCCTGGGGTGTTCGGAACCTGGCCCTGATTCCGAACACACCGACAATTTAGAAAAACCGCATTTCCCACCCCCCCCCCCCCCAATCACTTTACTTAAGCGGGCTTGCGCAGGTATGCTAATTACTAGGTAGATGACTTCAGCATACACCCTATAAAGAACTACATCTTCCTTATTTTCAGAAAGAGACATCAACTGACAGCTTAGGTGTTCGGAATTTGGGTATTTTACCCTATTCTCGCCTGGAACCGATAAATAACCAAATTCCTGCATTGCTAACGTTAGACACTTTCGCCCAGCCGCTAATTGGTGCCGCTGAAAAAGCAAATGCCTTGAATAATTATTTTGCGGATAACTTTTAATTACAAGGCTGCTCCGACTTTTTCTCTGCCGCCTGTCGATACTGATTTCGATGATTTTCTTGATTTTTCAGTCACTCCGGGGTGAAAGAGATTCTAAAGGCGAAGAGTGCTCCTGGATTCGACAGAATCACAGTTCCGACTCTTCTAAAAATCGCCATTAGAATTGCCCCTGCCTTGGCTATTCTTCTCACTCGCTCGATCCAAGAAAAGTTTTTTCCGACAGTCAGGAAAGTAGCCAAAATTGTTCCTATTTCTGAGCAAGGCGATGAGTCGAAATTAACAGACTATCGGCCTATTTCGTTATTGTCAGATGTCTCGAAGCTACTAGAAAGGATTGTGGGCAGGATGCTGCGCAAAGTCCTGCTTATTTCTGATCGGCAGCGTGGATTCGTGAAGAGGCGTGGGACCAACAGTGCATTAATAAGCTCCAGTCACTTAATTCATAATGCTTAGAATTACAAAAAGTACAGCTTCGTTGTTGGTCTATATTTGGACATACGAAAAGCATTCGATACGGTCCGACATCCACCACTGCTGCGTGCTCTCCATAATGATCATCGTGTGTTCTCAAAAATTATCCGATGGTTATCATCTTACTTGACTGGCCGAAGGCAGCGGCTTGTGATCAACAGATGCCTGTCGAACACAGCGCTAGTCCCCAGTGGTGTACCGCAGGAAAGTGTCCTAGGGTCAACGTTGTATATTGCGTTCGTCGACAGCTTATTGGATGATTTCCCAATTTCTTGCTCCAGAATTTTGCGGACGACTCGTCTCTCTTGGCCTCCGGAATATCCATCGAGCAGCAAGTAGTGCGTGAGCGGTAATGTTACATGAGAGCATGTGGCAAATTGGGGACATCGATGAAACCATTTCGATTCCGCCTAGAATAGCGCGTGCAGTAGAGACCCAGCGAACAGTCTCTTGTGCAGCATGTGGCAACTGGCCTGAGTGTCCGTCAAGCGCCATAGTTTTAGGGCACTAATCGCAGATAATTTAGTCGCACGGACAGCTAGGGACCTGTTAACTACAACCTCACTCGCACATTACTATAGGCAGAACTGGAGATGTCTCTGCACTTTTAATTTTGAGGAGGGGGCAGACTGCAGTATGGCTATTCCAGCTCACAGACGCCACCCGCATTGCATGAACCAGAACCATGCTGGAGCAGTCTGGCAGCTGCAAGGGTCGTTAGACACTACCGCGGGTTAGGAGTCGAGAAGGTTGTAGAGACGGAAATTTTTTCATTCATTTTTTTATCATTTGTGGGTTCTCTATTTCTGAGCAACTATGCCTTGGTCCATTTCAGGGAAGTTTTTCGGGGGGGCTAACGACTAACGACTTTGTTCGCTCCTAAATCAGGTCCATGCGGACGAATCAGGTCCATGGACGAAAAATACGATTTGGATTGGGTTCACAGTCAGCAAACAAGGAGAGGTAGCACAACTCATAATCATCCAAGCATCCCCAGTCAGCACTTCGATGGCACGACATTGAGCTAGATCGTATCTGGAACACAAGAGGATCAAGGACGAAGATACAGTAGGTATATGCCACTGTGACCCCTTCCTGTTAAAGTGCTCGTTTTTTGAGAACAAATAAGTCAGAGTTGGGCACGGTATCAGTTGTTTGCTCGAACTAATTACGAGGATAAAGGTGATTCGCGAAAATCGCTGCTAGCACGATTGAAAAATTTTTAAACGAGTTAGACATGCACTACACCGAGCATGTTCCAAAAGCGTGTCTTAAGCTGAGTAATTTCCAAGCCATTTTTCTGTCTTTGTCAAAAATACTGTGGTAGTAAACAGTGCATTGCTGCGGCCGTGATGCAGTGGCTCAGCATTCTTTTAAACTCGTAGTGAAAGGTAGCGCGACTGGGCTCATCCTGGGATCGATCCCCAGAGCCCAGCTTGCGGGTCATAACTCCTGGCTGACCCAACGTCAGGTCGTATTTATGTGAGCCATGATAATCGGCTCAGTCGCTGCTGGTTTCCGGTCCCTCACTGTAGGCTGACTGTTTAGCACATGTTTAAGAAACTGAATACCATGGCCGATGCGGTTTCGCGTCATCCTGTCTGCCCCGTGTGCAGTACGCATGGTTCGCTTGCTCCGCTCATCGGCCATACTTACGATTAGACGCAGCAAGACACTGTATTATTTGCATGAGGTCGTGAGAGCTGCTCAACGTGCTGATAGTCAGTGGCAATCCTTCATCAACCACTGTATCTCGAACGCGGCCGGGAAGCTCTGCCAGCAGGTGCTACTGCTGCTCGTAAGTACAGAGCTTTGTCTGAGCACTATGCACTCTCCCGAGAGGGACTTCTGCTGCATCTGCCCGTTGGGAAGTCCAAAAGTTGGCAGGACACCATACAAGTCGTGATTCCCGATGCATAGAAGGTGTGGTTTTTGGCCACGCGCACAAGCGCACAATTAGCGCATATTTGTATCGCCTCTGTCGGATTATCAATCCACGTTTTTAGGCTCGAGATCGGAGCATGAATGGGTCCTTCGTATTCCTGATTAGTACATAAACATACGTCGGTCGTCGGTTGTGTCAGTTTTTACGCGTCATTTCTTTATTCCTTTTTTGTTGCGTTAGCGTATGCAGTGTCGGACGTGTAGTGTGGTAGGCTGTATCAAAGCACAACAGCACATCCCTTTATCACGCTGTCGTGGGACGGGGCTTTATGTATATGTGCACCAGAGGGATAGCGGGAGTGTCAGATAATTTTCTGGGATAAAGCAAAGACAGAGGGGATTGGTGTCAAGAATAATTTGGGATTATGTAGTATGCGATATACATACTGTAATGTTGTGTCTTAGTTATTTATTTCTGGTTGAGAGGGGGGGGGGGGTAAGTGGGAGCCATGATAATCGGCTCAGTCACTTCTGTTTTCTGCTCCCTTAGGCGTGTTTGGCTCGTTCCTTTGTAGTCTGGGTCGAAAGGCCGGGAAACCAGTATTTGGTGATGGGATAGGAGACATGTATATAAGGGTGCCGTAGCCTGAGGGCGAGACAGACAATAGGGTGTTGTGCGGTGGCGGCTCGTAACAGATGACTCACTGAGTACCGTCGAGGGCCTCCCAGTGGAGACGCGAAGCCAACACCGACAGAGTCCACAGCCCACCTGAAATCGTCCCAGGAAGTCGGTGTTGATGTCGGCCGTTGACCATGCTGATTGTGGATTAAGGGATCAGGGACAGGGTCTTGACCCTGTACAATGCGGTGGAGTGAATGAATGAGGCTGGCTTGGAAGCCATGCTTCTTTCTGTCGACCACATGACTGCCTTCGATATAGTGGAATGTGAGTAATTGCACAGGGTGTTGCAGTATGTCGGCTTAGGCCAGACACTCTAACCATGGCATTGCCGCGGGCCGGCTCATTAATTATTCCACCAGCAAACAACAACGCGGACCCGAGACCGTTTTTTTACGCGTAAGCGTCGGTCATTAACGACATTCACCTCGCTCAAGTTTCTTTTAAAATTTTATACGTGATGGGCGGAGCTCAATGGACGAAGTCCACTTTTCTGGCTGAAAGACTCCCGGTGAGAGCTCCGCGGATACAATTGCACTCGATAATAATTCCGCCACCCACCGCCGGAAACAGAAGGCCAAGACCGGTTTATCGGGGCGGGCCAGCCAATCCTGTGAATGGAACGTTCGAATATGTGAAATATGAAATTAAGGATCCTGGTGCAGGAAGTTCGAGCTAGGCGAAATTTACGATGTAAAGGTAAGGAAAGAGGTTAGCTTGGGCTGTGTGCGTGTGCGCGTGTTGGATTACTTTTTAATTCTTGGTAGGATAGTCTCACTCGACGACTTTCTTCGCCGCCGAATACAGCTTAGACTAGGTCCATTAAAACCCTCGGCGCTGGACTCTAGCCTCGATCTGGGCAGTCATAACTTTCAAGCGAGTTGCACCACTTTTACACTTTCGCTTTTTAGCGCGAAATTCGAAAAGGTCCTGGTTTTGAATGGTATGATCCAATGTACGGAAAGAAACGAATTTTCCTACCAAGAAATGCTGGCCCATATTCCACTGATGGCGCATCCTAATCCAAAAAGGTACAGATCGGAGGAAGATCTGGGTGAGAAGTCCGCTTTTATGCAGTACTTTTTACCCGTCCTTGGAATCCGTCAAACCTCGAAAGGGGCCATCCATAAAGGACGTCCACCGAAAAATCCCACCCTCCCCCTATGCACCTTTCATCCGTTTCGCCTGGGTCCCCCTAAAAATGGACGTCCACTTGAGCAGACCCCCCCCCCAAGGAAAATATTCACTTAGAAAAAGCATCGTTCCCAGCATCAAATGATCCGCCGAAATGATGGGTCATTCAGTCTTCAGTTTGATCCGACTGCTGCATCAAATCGGCCAAATCCAAATCGCCAAATCCAAATCGCAAATCCAAATCCAGATCAGCCAAATCGGGAACTAAAATTTTACGCTCTCTCTCTGAAAATAAGTCATGCCACATTCAATTTAAACCTTCTCCAATTTTCCTTCAAAATCAGAATTGAATCCCGCTTTCGGTGCAAGGTAGTTCCCCAAGGAGTTTTTTGACTGGTTTGATGGAGAGTGACAGCGAGGAAAGGAAATATGGGGCAGGCTTACTAGGGACGTCATCCCCATAAACATATCTCATTTCCTGTACGGATCAGCCTGATCGAGATCGGGATTCACGTCGAGGGTCGGATCGGTCGATGCTATCTATAGTTGTCCAACATCTTTAACATCCCCAACAAACCCCTGGCGCCTGGAATCTATCGCCCTAGACGGGGAGTTGATGTTTCAGCCGCAGATATACGCTCACTCTCACATTCAGAGTATTTTTCCAGCAAACCTCCTCTTCCAAGCCTGCAGGTCTTGTTTTTTTTTTCAAATTTTCGTGGGCCCAATCCCGTTTTGCATCTAGCTGGCCAGCAGTCAAGCCTTATAAGCAAGGCTGTGCGGGGACCGGCACACACATCAGTGTTGCTCTGCGTGTCTTTACTAGGAGCACCTCCATGCGAGGGCATCCTGGACAGGACACCGACTTCCTCGGACGATGGCGGGCGGGCTCTGAACCCTGTCGGTGTTTGACTGCCGAGACTGTCTACTCGTTTGGCTTCCGTCTCTCCACTCGGAGCACCTCTAGGGTACCGTGTGAGTCACCCACGGTTCGCTAACCGGCCTACATCACCGGGGATCGAACCCAGGACGAGTCCAGCCACTCGCTACCAAACAGGACGGAGAGACCAATGCCGAACCGCTGCACCACCGCGGCCGCCTGCAGGTCTTGTTTACCGATTCACCTGATTGAGCGACAAAGCCACTGGCAGCACAACTGAAATCGTTTTATCCACCTCAGAAAAAGAGAAGCCAAAAGGATAAAAATTGTTTGGGAAAACTGGAATATAATCGACCTGAGTCCTTGGATAGTCTTGATGATTTAAATATTAGTAATTTTACTCGTATATCCAGCATTAATACTATGATGATTGCGATAATTTTCCGAGATAACCCGCCGATTTTGTGGAATGAACGTCCACTTGGCGGCAGCCTACCCCCCTCTGCCATCCACTTCCGTCCACTTTCCGCTCATCCCCACCCTGCCCCCTAGGGTTGAAGTCCTTTATGGATGGCCCCAAAACTAAAACTTGCAATCTTTTTTTTTTTGTTTTAGACTTCCCGTCACGATTTGTATCCCCAATTGATCTCGTTGAAATAAATGTTGCTGTACTTTTTGTATAATTTCTGTACTACTTCACAAAAATTCAAACATTAAACGTTACTACAGTATGATTGCCCACTGAGGATTACCTTTTCCATGCACTGATAAGGCATTTTAAGAAAGGGTCAAGTAGCTGACAGTGCGCCCTTGCGATCTGGGCGAAAAAAGATCAAATTCTTATTGAGTAGGAAAAGGTAAACTGAACCTTTTGCTAATATCTAAGAATACTGTAGCCCATATATGCCTGCCACAAGTATCGTTTCCCTACTCTGATAAACACTGACGATTCGAAGTAGGCTTAATGAACACGCATTTTTACGGGGCAGCATGATGAGAAAATCAGACAGGCATAGAGTTAAAAAATTTCTAACGTGCTTCGTTATTTGCCTCCTGCCGATGAGTAGTACCCTTCCACAGTCTGATAAGGAATGGCGGGATGAGAAACGGGTCGAGGTAGGTAGCACGCGTCCTTTTGACCAGGCCAAGATACAAAATAACACAGTCATTGAGATAAGCTCAACATTAAGGCCATAGTTGTAACCAAGTGAGCCTGTGTACTGTATCTCGCTCGAGCCAGAGACAGTGACTAGTAAAGACCCGTAGAAGCATGGAGCGCATCATTTTTCGGTGCGTATGGTGCAACACGTTCTACTTAAAGGAGATGCGTAAGGCTAGAAGGGAGATACGTAGAGCTAGCATTGTTGTTTTTGAACAGCGCGGGAGAAGATGAAATTTTTCTCCTGATGTTTCATAGTGTTTATGTAAAAGCTGGAACGAATCAATGCGCTGCAGCGGGTTAGACCCGAGCAGACTTTGTTGTGCATACTTGGCTCATTCAATCAATAAGTAGGTCTTCTAGAAACAGGCAGGTGCAAAGCTGTGATAAAAATGCCATAACACCAGCCCCCTAATGTAGTGTACATACACTGAGGCAGCATATATACTCCAATCCGGCTGGCCGGCCGGCTGCGACTAGCCGGCGGATCGCTCTTGGCGGGGGCCATTCCAAGAATATCCCTATGTGCGCACTACTCCGCGCTAATTTCAAACTAGCGTTGGTGACACCAAGCACCCGCGATCTCATCGACTCCCGAGCAGGGATTAACGTCGATAAAATTAAAGCGTAGCATTGGTGATTTAGTTGCGATAAAAGATTTACGGTACAGCTCACGCATGAAACAAATCATAAACGATACACTCATCACTGCTATCTAACGAAGTACAAAAAAAGAAGACTTCACAAAGTTGTATTCACCCCAAATCAATTCACAGCAGTCGAAGCAAAAATACTGCAGCACAAAAATGACAGCTGGAATACTGTAGTCCATTGCAGAAGGCACACTGTCCAAAGACGAATTCGGGCACATTCAACAGATTCGATCTCTTATTTGCACACGTAAATAAACCGAAAACCAGGATGCACGTCGACTTCGGCGAATCGGCAAAATCGGTGTCTAATAAGCCCAAATGTGACGTTGTATAAGATCCAAAACGTGCAAATATAATTGAAGTTTGACAAATGAAAATATTAAAATCTTCAGAGACCGTTCTAAAATCAAAAAACTTTCAAACAAACGACAAAAGCAGTTTTACAACCGCGCCATAAATTAAATTGTTTGTAATAGCTAAGCGTTTCCGCCTGGAAAATTCCAAATTATATATTTTCGAAGAAAGAAAAAAATAACGAAGCCCTTGAGTGTCGCGACCGGCTCGTGGGCAGCCGGTTACTTCCTATCAGCCGGTCACTGCGGGGACCATTTCTGGTCGCTGGTTTTCCTGTTGATCATCTATACTGGCGGCCGGCGGCCGGTCGCTAAAATGAGTGTTTTCTCTACTTTTTGAAATGGTCTTTGCCTGCCCTCTTTGCCGGCCGGACGGCAGTATATATGCAGCCTGAGGCAAAGTAATGACAAGAACAGCGACAGGTAGTCGATTTGATGAATTCGAGAAACTCAGACAGTCAGTGGCCTCCTGCATTGGAACCCTATGCGCACTGTTCACCGCACAATCTGATTTGGAAATGGTCAATGGTCAATTTAAGTCATCGATCATGGCAGTGATGGGCTTGGGGATAAAATCGGTAAGACAGGAGCTCACTTAAGTGTGATCTTGCCTGCGTTTAAATCCTCCTGCATCCATCGAATTTACTTCTTTTTTTGTCGTGCAACGACCGTGTCTATTTGTGAGTCGTCATCTTCTTGAACTGGGTGAACGTGGGTGAAGTTTGCGGCGCAGTGCGTTGAAGAATGCACCTCGAAAATCATCTCGCCCGCACAACAAAAACGCTATGCAAATCTTGTGTGCTGCCCGCAAGGAATCCTGTGTAAGGACCGTCTCTGACGAGAAAGCAAATGAGCGAAAACGGGGAGACATAGGCGACTGATTGAGACTGGCAATCAGAGTTTTTACGAGGGTTTTCTCATAACGGAGTTGGTGTTTGGCTTGTTCGCATAACAATTTGAACATTAATTATGCTACGAAAAAACAAGATTCGATGCTTCTGGTTAGGCTTGATGCTTGCTCGGATGATAAATGAAAGAGAAACTGCAAAACCAGGCATTGACCATTGTCCATTGCTTTAGGCTGTAGAGGCTTTGTCACAGTCTCCAGTAGCGCCGACAATTAGACACAAGGTGAAACATTTCATAGCCATGGTGCTCATACATGGCGTGCATGCCGTACGTTCGAGTAGAAAGAGAAAGATCTCACAGTCAGTAGAAATCCATTCACCGTTTACACGAGGAGGACACCGTATGAGTTATTGGGAAAACTCTAAAAGACAGCATCAGCCCCCTGTCGGATAGAGCGAAGTGGGCTTTCTTCTAGTCTTTGGTCGCTATAAAAACGTCTAAAAGGGACCCAAACTAGAAGGGGAATAATTCTGAATAAATCTGGATGTATCTTTTACTTTTTTCGTTAGCAAACTGGCTATCGTCGTGTCGTTGGCAGCTGTGATGCTTAGCTGTTGTGGCACGTTTTTATCGACAAATTCAACGTCTTTGGCATTCTGGAAAGGTCACATTAGGATGTCAAGTGAAAAACAAACATCCTGATAGATTTCACTTCAGTATGAAGTCGTCAAGGCAGTCAGGATTCTGTACAGGGGCGCAAGTGGCCAGTTTTTTAGAAATGTATTATATTTATTGTCTATCGCCGCCGCTACTGTACCTTTCTGCTGCAGACTGGTATTTTCCGAATCGTGAGAACCAAAACCAAAATAAAAAACCAAAACCAAAAAAGCTGGTGTGCACATCATGGTAGTTGCTGGGATTAATGGACAGGCTGGAGAGGCCGCCGCGTATTTGATCGTCTTTGCTGGCAGCTACAAGACGATGCTGTAAGTTGTCAATGAATACACCAGCTTGTATTTTGATGAAATTTTATTATAAGATAGAAGATATTTCCTCTTGTATATTGGCATCGGAGGACGCAATATCGAACGTATCGACCATGCAAGTAGGCGAACTAATCGAAAGATCAAAACTTCATAAAACGTAAGGACGCGTATCGAATCAATCGAAAGATTAAGTGCTGAAAAAATTAGCGTTGTGTTAGCATAACCTAACCAGGCGATATATTGATGTTTTGTCTGATTTGGTCGAGTCCTATAATAATAGTGTTAGCCGTGTCATCAAAATGGCGCCAAATAATGTCACGCCTTAGAACAGTGATTCGGTTTTCAAGAACTTGTATTCTGATAATTGGAAAGTGTATCCTTCGCATCAACGTAAAGAAAAACCCGTGTTCGCTGTTGGTTACTCTGTTCGGATTGCGAAAGAGAGGCATCCCTTTCATGAAACTTATTTAGCCAAGTAGCGTACCCCTCTAGGATGATCTAACCACATAGGGATAGCCCTGCACAAATGTTCGTTGCCCCCCCCCCCCCCCGGTACTCGCTGTGTGACCCGATTTTCTGCGCCTGAGTTCGCGCGTTGGCTGTGTACGCAACTACTGGTATTTGGCAGCTCTGGGAAAAGAACAATGGACCATAATTGGACGTTAACGTACAGTACACTACTGTAGATCAAGTCATTCTGTCTTTTACTACTTGGCGTTTTTCAGGCAACATATCTGTACCCATACGGTATAGTACTAAAATCTTGTTTTGCAACACGTTTGTCGTAGGTGTTTCTGTATACTTTCTTACGTACAACGGTCACGAAATTCCGGTCAATTGTCCGTTCGATCCGTTGAATTCGAATCTCGGTTTGCTGCCTTTCTTCGCTTCGAACAAAAGCAAACACTTTTTTCCGTAGAGCTTCAAAGTTGATGGCTGCTGAATTCGACTCATTGATGGCAAATCCTTTCACCTTTGTGAACACCTTTTCTTTTTCCTCCTTTGTGCTCCATACTTTGTACGCATAGTGCTTAGGTCCTCCACTGACGAACTCAGTAATGTAGCTTCCAATCCCGTGATCTTTCTCCAGTTCGTCTGTCATCTCTCCTAAATAAATAAATAATTCTTAGGACAGAAGTACCAAGTTAATTGCTATATGGAAACCTTCCCATACCTAGGTAAGTACCCAGCGTGGGATGGTAAATATCGTGCGGGCGATCAATATAAATAATGGAGTCCTGCAACATAGGGTGTACGTCAGCAATAAAAGCTTAATATGAACTATTGGATGAAGACCTTAACGGTGTCAAAGTAAAGTACTCTATCTTGTAGCTTTTCAATGTAGCTGAACAGTTTCAAGCGAGCCTGCGCAGTGGTGTAAGCAGCGATAACAGTATTCGTGTTTGCCAGAACTTCCACAAAGTCGTTTTGCATGGTATAAGTTACGGAGATCATTTCGTCATTGACAAAGCGAACAGATTTAGTGGATACTGCTGAATCAAATACTGAGTTGAAAAATATGGCGCGATCAATGAAATACTCAGTCTTTGATTGTAGGCTTCGCTGACCTAACTTCCCCCAAAAGCTGCAATGAAAAGAATATAAAAAAGCAGCCCCCCCCCCCCCCCCAAAGATAACTATATTGTATCTGTAAGCGCACCTGTTCAAGAAGAGCTTCGCAAGAGCTCGTAATCCTGGATTTTTCAATATTTGTTCGATTCTTAAGGTAATATCTTCACGTTTTCTCCATTCTTCCAGAAATGCGACTTTTTTTCTTCAGTATCGCACTCAGATGGCCAGCCATCAGCCTCTTGTTTGCTACGTAAAAACTCGTTGATGTATGCTGTGAAAAGCCCGCCGTCCGGATTCAACTCTGAAACATACTGTTCAGTCTCCTCAAAATGCCAAACCTGCAAAACGAAAACTCATTGAATTTACGGAAGCATTGCTTGCCATTATCAGAATGTGAACGTAGACATCCCGTTAAAGTCATCCACCTCATATGTTTCAAGGATGCGATATCCCAGCTCCAGCGCTTTCTTTATTTCTAATGTTACGCAGCTCCCAACCAATGCGCACTCATCGTCTGAATGCTGACAGGGGTCTTGCTGTTGGGAGCCAGCACAAGTTGCACAAAGTGGAAATAGCAATTTCTTGCTGGTCTTGCATCGATATGGAAGGAGAGGGTGTGAGAGGTTCGTTGGTGGGAGGATTTTACACTTCACAAGCCCCTCGTATGACATGCACGTAGCGTTTATCGGCTCAAAGTTATCAGTAGTAATTTTCGGGTGTCCTGTTGGAAAACGCCAATGTTTGCAGATATATGCATAAAGGCTGAGAACGTCGATATAACGGATTTTTTCCCCGTTTGAGACCTAAAAATCACAGAAGGGGCCAAGAGGAGTGGGTGTTCAGAAAGACTCAATACGTACCTTGTGGTAAAGGACAGTCGCATTTGTTCGGCCCCCGTAAAATGCCTCTCTAGCATCCATAGGTCCCACGATTCTAAAATTTTCAAAAAACCCAGCCATTTCCTCATTCTCTTTCATCTCTGCTTGCAACTGACACTCCCATTTTTCTATAACTGTGTCGCTAAAAATATATAAATTTTCTACAAAAATATACCGATGCAGAGGAAAGCAACTTTTATAACCCATTGATTCTAACGCTCGTCTTCGCTCTAAGGTTTGCTGATATGCTTCTGATGCATTCAATATACCATCTGCTGTAATGCGCCGTCGATTAGGCATACAGCTCGGGCAGCCATGCCTAAAAAACGTCAAATTTTTTTGCTTTTTGCATGCTTAGAACAGAAGTATACTTACCAATAACAGCCGTAAAAGTCATAAACTGTTTTTCTGCATAGTCCATCAACCTTTCACGGCGGAATTCGGACCTCCCCTCAATTTAGTTTATGGTGTATGCGCTGACCAGTTTTATAAGCAATCCAAATTAACCATTTGAGAGCTATCAGTGACTGCCTATTATTTTCCCGATAGCCACCATGTGGTACAACAGCAATACGATTTATCGGCATATGGTGCATTCGGTAGAACTTATTGCATGCACCGGCAATAGTGATACTTTCTGCAAACGGGTCAATGTTTCCAAGATTCAGGAACATGCGGCGAAATTTTAGGCAGCAGAGCCTGAGGACAGTCACCTAAAAAAAAGGAAAAGACCACATGCATAATTTTTCACATTCCTCTCAGAAGTATGCGGAAAATAGCGACTTACGTCGCTTTCACAATATGCAAGAATTTCTTTCAGGAAATCGAATTGCTCCCCACATTGCTGCTCGTGCCATTTCATAAATTGCTTCCTCGAGCTCTCTTTCATGTATTCTGGCTCGTAATACTCACTAGACGGCCACGCACCCACGTAGTTCCAATTTTCCTCTCTGTCGAACAAGTGAGGAAAGTATCCTGAAATGAATATGGATGCTAAACATATGACTACCACGCATGCGAGGGATGTGGAAACGCTCGCCACAACGGCACATCTACCTTTCTTGACCTCTTCTACGCCAAATGCACTTGGCAGAGATGACAGAGGCATCGGGAGAAAACAGTGACTGTCTTTTAGCTGCACATCATTCACCTCCAGGTACATGATTCCAAGACCACGAGAAATAATTTGCTTTGGCTTCAAGCCGTTGCGATGACAGTACGCGAGAACAAACTGTCCATCATAGCCTTCTGAGTTATGCGCTATGGCGATAGCTCCTTTATGCTGTTTCGAAAATACCCATTCACAGAATTTGTCCAAGCAAGCATCCTCCTTAAACACCTTGCGTTTTTCGGTGCAGTGTTCGCAATGCGATAATTCCGTCGATTCGCAGCATTCGCTGCACACCTTGCAAAATCAGAGTACAAGATCAGATTGGTTTTTGTTGGGCTAAATGTGTAGCTTATATCAGTATATCTACATGACTCACGAACGTACATGATTGGAATAAATAAAAGGTGCCTGTTTATTTATTTATGCAAAAAATTCTCACCTTATGCGCAACTATTAGGTTGGGATGGTGCAGGTTGATACAGCTACCATCTTCTTCGGTCAGTTTGTCGTCCTGCGTGCATTCTGAGTCATAAAATATAAAACGATACTTATATGCCAAAAGGCACCAACTGTCAAATTGTCAAAAAATGCATTAAGTGTCGAGACATACTCCGAGCACTCAAAAGTTTCATCTGCCAAAACGACGCAACCGTATCTACCGTATGACATGAGTTACTGAGCCCGAAAAATACCCACTTTTCTGATTCTTATCTGCCAAAGCGCACCATCTGCCGAAAATCGCAGGCCAAAAGGCACCAACTGAATCTTTTTTCGGCAGTTAGTGCGTTTGGCTGATTCAAAAAAGAAATGCTCGAATGCAGGGGAAGAAACATGATGCAGTTCGTGCCAATCGGCTGTACTCGCTAAACCAAAATCGAACAGGTCGATACTGATTCTGGAGGTGAACTTTGGGAGAAAATTTCAGTTTTGGTTATGCGAGTGGTCTTGTTTATTCTCGCCCTAATGTGTTTGATCGAATTGGAGCATGAAAAATCCGCACCGGGCACTTTTTGTCACAAAATCTGACAAATTTCTCTATCTTCGAGGTCTGCTAAATGCAGCTAGAGGGCGATTGTGCTGCATGAAATCAGCGGAACGCAAAAATTAAAGATGGCCGGACTCACATCACTCACATCACATCACTAATCAGCACTCCGGTTCGAGCTAGTGCTTTGCATGTCCACACACTCGGAGGCAAAAACTTTAAAACGATGTTTTCTCAAAACTGATTTTTTGACACTTGGTGCCTTTTGGCATATAGGTATCGAAAAATAGTTCTGAAGGGTTTCTTCTGCTTACTCGATCTTGGTTCATGCTGAATCTTGTCTCCGCTATTGTCTTTAAGTTCCTGCATCTACGCCAACGGATCCTATTCAAAGTTGCTCTCCGCAGTTTTGCCACTGTAAGGTTGAATGAAGCATTGATGATCAGCAGTGCTAACTGCCACTTTACACGTAATGCACTGCCGAACGCCACAAATATGCCCCTTTCTGACATGAAATTTCTGTCGACAGGTATCGCATCGTTTTATCGTCGCAAGTACTCGGATATTTTCCACGGCCAGAACCGTTTTGACGCATACGGTTATGGAAGCATACCTTGTTGTTGAAGAAACGATTGCATTTATTGCACTTTCGCGAAGAACGTTCGACGGTACATTTACCTACTCTAAGGCAGAAAGTGCAGCGAACAGGACAAATCCGATGATCAGCACGTTTCGAATATCCTTTGGAACAGGTTTCACGATAATAGGACTTTTCAAGAAAACTTGTCATGCTAGTAACAACTGAAAAGTGTGAATCGCAAAGCCAAATATGAAGAACTTTCTTTGCATCGACAGGACCTTTGTATATCAGCGCATTGAATAAGTCTACGTCGAAAATTTTCAGTTAATATTCATGACCAAGGGCTCCTTGAAGAGCAGAAAACTCTTCTGGGTTACAAGCACCCACGTGTTTTCCCAAACCAGCTTTCATCACCATGATTTGTTTTGCACGTAGTCTTTGCAACGTACTTCCATTTCTGTCTCCTTTGCGACTGTCTCATATCTGTCAGAATCAAGGCGAGCTTTAGCTGTGACGATGGCTCTCGCTAAACATAAGTCGTCTCTATTAATAATTTTCAAAATGCTTCTTTCCTCTTTCCTTTTTCATATTCATCCAAATTTGTACGATATTTCCTTTGCATACGACCACCAGTACCACATCCAGAGGGGCATTTTATGCGAGTGAAATATACAGTCATTTTTTTGTCAAACGTCAGCGATTTCTTGCTTTTGAGTACACTGCAGATTTTTTTCCACTAGAAGCTCAGCTGACAAATGAGCTTGATTCATAAGGGAAATTATAATCGGAATGTTCAAATCAGGATGATCAAGAAAGAAACCGAGGAAGTCGTCATAACGTCCATCTAGTTTTATTATGTCTAAAACCTCAGAGAATACTGCAGTCAAGATAACGTCCACATTTTCGTCATTTTGAATGTTTCTGAAAATAAGATCATATTGACCATAGTTAGCTCCAAACCGTCTTGAGTTCTTTATAAACATGGGACGCAGATCGTAGTAATTTGCCGCAGTAATATTAAGCACCTCAGGATCGTCTTCTTGCTTTTCCTCTTCGGAGTGTGAGTCTCCACTACTTTCTTCTCCACGACCAATTTGGTCGACAGCATGCCAAAAGTCAGCACTACCAAAATGAATAGCGTGATCACCAGTACTAAGTTCAGTATAACGATCGTAAATATCACCAAGTAACGCTGGGAAATCCTTCCATACATTACTATTCACTAGCTGTTGAAGTTTAGGTAGATCCAAATGCTGTAACGAGGGCATGATGAAAAAAAATATCCCACTGATCTCGTAGAATTTTATGCTCTGTCAAACGCTTGTCCGAAGGAACTAACTGTTAGATGCGTGGGGGGGAGAATGGGAGAGGATGCGGCCGCAGCCTCATTTTTTATTGGCTTGAGCGCCCGAAAGAGGCGGTGATTCGAGGGGGGTCTTACTTATGATTAGTGTTGTGAGCCAGTTATCGCGAGTGGGTGTTTTTTTCGGGTTGTCTTTTTAACTTGAGGAGAAATAAGAACCCCCAGACCTATCCTCAGAATCCTGTGGTGCGGCGCAATCAGCAGCCTTATTCCTTTCCCCCCCCCCCCCCCTCTACTGTATGTCATGGCGTCTCCGAAGCTCAAGATGTTTTCTCTCGGCGAAGGAATTTACTTAGTGCCCAAAGTACTTGGACCACGTTTGATAATTGCCATCCGACAATACCGAATCGTAACTGGTGCATCGGCGTCTAGCCACATTTTTCTCTACCCATCGCAATTTGAAAAGTTGCGTATGTTCCTAAGTACAGATACAGAACTGTTTGCCGTTTTGGAAAAGCAGGAGTTGGCGCCCATCGTGTACGATCTTGGTTATGGAGTCACTCTGCACTAGAGTGGCAATGCTTCTGTCAAGCTGATGGTCAGTTCCAAGAAAGGCCCGCTGTATTTAGAGATGTCGGAGGACAACTTTCAACAACTCCAACGGCAAGCTGCGCAAATTGACAGCCACATGGAAGCGTACCGTTTCTACTCAGAGACGATTCAAACCGACCCCAGCCACTACAACGCAGGCCACTCCCCCATGATACTATGTACCATCGGCACCAAACCACGGATCCAAGGAGCGGTTAAGCCTTGCAGCTACTTCAAGGTCTACGATAGCAGAAATCGTCAATGCAATCGCGACCGAGAGGGTAGAAAAAAAGAGAAAAAGAAAGAGATTCATTGAAGATGAGGCGGTTGAAGGGCTGTGGTTTGAATGAGGTAAGTGCACGATATGGCTTCATGACGTATTCATGTCCCAAAACTGCTGCTCGAGGCGAGTAAATCCTCTTTTCTTACATACACAGTTGACAATTTGAAAAAGAAAAGTATTTGGTTACATCGTTGCAGTTATTATGAGTTGGAAAGACGACAAACATATCAACTGAAGAAGTATTGGGGGGGGGCCAACAGCAGTGGTGTAGTATGTATATGCTGCAACTGCTACGGAAATAGAAAATGATGCGCAAACACATAGACATAGTAGGAAGTGCAAGAAGTATGGACTTATTTGCAGTAGGTACAATGTGCCCTTTTCGATCAAGTTTTATGCGCTAGCGAGATCCCTGTGGATCACGATTCGCGCTGTATTTTGCAGCCCTTTTCATAAAATCTTCAGCACAGGCTTTTTGTTATTCTGCCCTTACGTGTGTTTTCGCAGTACATATGCACCACGCACATGCGTATTTACGAATATTTAGTCTCGCTATGCATGAGATAGTTGACCTTTAATTGATGATCCCTAAGATGCACGAAACTAGACAGTTGACCTTTGATTAAACGGCCAGCAAAATACTGAACGCATACATCAGCTCTTCCAGAGATAACGCACACATAGAGTTCAAGATGACAAACACTTCTGAAGGGGCATCTTGCTGTTCAATACAAAAAAAGGTACTGACAATGATGAATGCATCTCTTTTTACCAGCGACCAAATGAAAGTTGTCATGCCCTCCCTGCCTGTAATTACTGTACGTGCAGGGCAGGAATTCGACACATTGAACCTTATCGCGCAGTGATTCATCATAATGTGGAATGTAAGTACATCCGACTAACCAGAAAACTCGTAGCATAGCTGTTGCTGGTGGGAGTTCGACTTGAGCTCCTCTAGCAAAATAGAATAGCCACATATCTTTAGACGCTTCGATACAGCTGTGCAGACCCCAGGAAACGATGTATGGTTTATATGGGCATTTGGATTCGAAAGGACACGGCTTTCGCTTGAATTATTCCTCGCTCTTAAAATTGCGTTAATGTTCTTGCTTCTTGCATATATAAAGCAGCTGAAACAAAACAGGCATCCCACAACAATCACTGAATACCAGTTTAGCCTTTGAGGAAGAGCCACCACATGTTAGAAACGCCATTTCTGCTAGGCAAAGACAGAGGTGACAAAGGTTTTAAATAGCCGTGTTGTATAAGAAAAGCTGGCTCCTCAGCCAATTAGGGCACGTCTAGCATGTGACGGTCAAGAGACCTGTGTGTCGAGAGAAAAACCGAGTTCACTGTCTGAATTTTCCATTCTACCTGCAGGTTGCTTTCATTCTTCTGACGCTTGTGAGTTGTAACATAAAATGCCCAGATCTAACAATAAGCTGCAGAAATTTGATCCTGTTTTACTGACAGGGATGGAAGACGATCCAACGAGTCCGACACCACTTTTTTTGAGACGGGAAGATTGCTTCTATGCACCACGACCTCCAACGCCTGCAACGTCTTTAGAAAGTATTCGGCAAGTCCGCGACGAGCCTTCTCTTTCTATACGAAACCAAGTCCTCGCACCACTATCGATTTGGTTTCGTGGATTTTGTATGTCCGAATGTCCTAAACGTCTTGCAATCACGCACAATGCAACAGAGCGTACATTTATCACCCTAAGCCTGTGTAAGCAATGCGTCGAGTGCAACACAGAACTACAACTCGCCGCGGGAAAGATTTGGCAGCAGTATTGGGAGAAGAAAAAGGAAGAAGCAGCCATTTTGAAGAATCAACAGTGTCCTGCAGAATCAGCTGGATCGGGCCAACGAGCGGTGAACTGACTTGACAATATTACGCTGCTTAGAGAAGTGTGTTTTGCATAGATGCTCCCTTGTCGATCGTTTGCTATGCTGGAATCTATTACTGTATCGCACGTGTGTCTCTCACTATATAAGATTGGTTTGTTCTTCAAGCTTGGTTTATTCGTGTGCATTCAAGTGTGCTGAGGAGTACTGTCCCTTCTAAGACTACATAACTGCGATGGATACCACCTGGCTGCATAGTTTCTTTTGCACTGTCATCGGTGCCACAAGAGCTGCAAAAAGCACATTCGTCAAAAAATTAATCGAACATATACATGAAATGATTTCGCCTCCCCAAAAACACGTATACTGGTGCTATTCTGAGCGTCATCCTATGTATGCGGAGCTAAACCGTGATTCTGGAATCACATCTATTGAAGGTTTTTCTGATTTTTTGAGCATCAGCAGAGGCTCTTTAGTGGTAATAGACGACCTTATGATGGAAAGTAAAAATAAAAGCAGCAACGTAATGTTAGTTGTGCTTAGTACGCGTGGTTGTTATCAATGGGGTATTTCATGCATTGTATTAAACCCATAATGCGTTTTTCGGAGATCGTACTTCACGCATAAATAGCCAGTCTTTGGTCCAGATGAAAAACCTAGCTGACAAGCTCCAAATGGCTACTTTGGCCAGACAGTTATTCCCAGACAACATAAAATATTTTCAACAGAGCTATGAAGATGCAACAGGAGAACCGCATGGATATCTTTTTGTTGATTTTACACAGGCATGCCCGGATCACGCTCGCCTACGTTCAAAAATCTTTCCTGGAGAGCCAACTGTTGTGTATGTATACTCCTCAAATTACGTGGCTTGGAAATGCAGCAATCAGTTATAGAATGGTACTCATATGAGGATGGTTGGTACTCGATTACAACGAAACTTAAAGCTACTTCGATACCTCAAGAAGGCTAAAAGACAAAAGAGGAAAACCTTTTTGAAAGGTGCTCTAAAGGACTTAATCCTTTGTAATTGCGACTGCGCAAAAAACATTCTCCGTGGCAACATTCATCTAAAGACCAACGACAAAAAGGCTTTACATCGTAATAGAATTGCTCTGCTAACTTTGGCACAACGAAAGGCCTCTGTTGAACAAAAGCGTAAATTGTTTTTGCTTGCGCCAATTGTAAGTGCCGCTGGTGGATTAATAGGTAGTTTGTTGCGACCTTTAGAAAACTAAAGATAAGACTGATGCATAACAAGAAAATGATGCTGGTGCTAGCGTCTAACGAATATTACCTCAGACAAATGCTCCCTGCAGCTGTACTGCAATTAGCTGGCTTAGATGCGGAAATTCGTGCAATTCTAGACAACAACAGAGACGCTCCTGATGTCACCCTACTTAATTACAATCAAGTGCTGCGAAGGTACATGAAATTCAAGAAGATGCATTTAGTGCACCTTCCTCATTCTCATAGAACAGACGAAGAGAGAGGGAATGCGCCTTCAGAAGCAGGACAACTTGAACCAGACAGAGTAACTTTACTGTTTTCAGACGAAACCATATTGGAAGGTATCCCAAAGCCATTCCAGGGCCTGTATATAAACTTCAAGACATGAAAAGCGAGCCAGTGCAAGGCATAGTTTATGAGGCCCAAATTCAAAAAGTCGCAGAGCCGCAAACTTATAAGATAGAAAAAATCTTGCGTTGGAGACGGGTAGCTGGAGGAAAGAGGCAAGCATTAGTTCGCTTTCTCAGGTATGGTCCTGATTTTGACCAATAAATGAAACACGGAAAACATAACTAAATTGTGAGCAGTAGCTCGTATAAAAGCCCTGCATTGACGGATGTCTCTCAGTCGCAAGTAATGGGGAACCACGAATTGGTGAGGATGCTTCTAGGGCCAATAACGAAGGCAGTTATAATCGCACTGAAAGAGAAGATCGTGGTACGAATTTGGGAAACAGTGTTAACTGGAAAATTTGGGGAAGTCGAGTCCCAAAGCGAGAAATCGTGTACTTTTGCCAGATTACTCCCGTCTAAATTGTTATCCTTGCTAGTATTGGTAATTTGACGTTGCACAAAGACGAGGGTAAAGTTTGGATAGCGCTTTTGAGTGCTTGTCTGGGATACATATTGCCAAGTCCAACATTGAAGCACTTACCAAACGTTAATTAGGAAAATGACAAGTGAAGATTTTTACCTCACACTTTCCAGCAATATTACTCGTGAAGCTAGCGCATCAGCATTCCGAGTTCCTTTACCAAGGATGGTTAGACTTACTGGAGATTAGGAAGTTGCGCTAGTCGAATTAATATATCCATATTCCTAGCACAATATAGACGTGCCTGAAGGACGTGTTTACTCGAGTTTAGAAACCACAACGGAATTCATTACAGTGCTGGTAGGTAAGCTAAAAAATTGACACAACAGCTCCATCGACGACTTATTACTAGCGCTGTCTGAAAGCCTGTCTGAAGAATATAAAAATGATGTAATTTTTGGTTATGATAAGAGAGCCAGCCGCGTTGAAATATTACTTAAAGATCCTGTGGTGGCCCTACATATGCCACACTTTTTGTATTACATGCTTGGTTATACCGTCGGCAACCACTCCAGTGGTGAGGCAACAACGTCACCACCTAAAATTCGTAAAGACCAAGGATCAGCCCCGCATCCACCTGACATGAGGTGTGGTCTTAGTGTTTTTTATGTATACTGTGACATTACAGAACAGAGCGTAGTTGGAAACAAATTGGCACCGCTGCTACATAAAGTGGCTGTGGGAGGAAAGTTTAGGGATATCATAAACAAGATTTTCGTACACCCACAATATGTGCCTGTGCTGAAAAGAGAATTCGACGCTGTCGAAATCGACAAAAAACCGATCAGAAGAAGAACCTTGCTCTTCAATATGGAAAAACACTTGCTGAGCTGCATTTCAGAGCAGAAAGGCTAGTGCGTTTTTTATATAAGTATTTCCGTATGGCATCATTTGTTCATTCTGTGCACTATCTTATCGCAGACTAGTTGCTCCTGTAATAAACAATGTATCACGAAAATCCAAATTTTTGGCTTTCCTATTACAAACAGCGGGCCATTCAAAGTGGTCATGGTTTAGACGGTTTTAGAGGAGTACCGTACCAGCGTTGAGGTGGACTGGGCAGTTTCTTCAAATCCTTATTCCGAGTTGCTGTACCAGTTCCTAAACGAGCAGAAACAGCTACAGCGAGAAGGGTCGGGGAACAAGCTTTGAGTGCAGTAAGTCAGATGGCTGCAGATGTAACCGGTGGTCATAATCTACGAGACTCGATTCGAAATAGAGACAAAGAAGCTGTTTCAAATGTCCTGCACACGAAACAGCTGATGATATTCAAAACGCGAATGGGCTTTGCGTGAGGCTAGGAGGAGTTAGAGTAAAGACGCCTATAAAACGTATACGTAAAACGTGAGGACTTTGTTAGTAGAGCAGCCCTATTTGCGGGGAGCGCATGGGTTGAGGTGTCCTCTCCTCTGCATGTAGACATCATGATGCAAGACAGATATCTTCATCCTTCATACTGAAGTCAGAATAGAACTACATAGCACTTCGACCAATTATTGCTTATGTGTCATGCAGCCAATGCGGGTGCTTACAAAATAGAAAAACGAGAAATGCGACTATTTGAAGAGAAATTAGATGTACTGGAAAGCGTTAATTTTACGATAGAAATAACTCTAAAATCAACACACAGCCAAATATCCATTGCGGCGCACTGTAGTCACAAGTTTACACGCAACACCTCAACGCCGAACGACCCCTACAAACAATATTTTTCAAGGTCAGATAACACGCCGCATAATTATTGCCCGCTGCGAGCAAGATGCTTATAACGGAATAATAAAAAGGTCCCCTTTTAAGTTCAAACATTTTAAAATTCAGTCTATAAAAGTCATTGCGTGAGGTCAGACCAATCCATCGCAGCCTCTACGCCTTGATTTCCCCTATCATCTTTTCATACAAGCATTTCTGCAGCTGTTTGAGGCCCCTGATATAACGCATGATAACAGAGGCAGCGGGATGTCCAGAAGCGACTTTGAAAACTCGCACTGCATTTTTGGTTTCGACTTCACTCCAGACAAGGATGATGGCAGTCATTGAGATATCAACAGAGAAGGAAATACGAGTGTTGAAATACAGTTTGGAGCCAACCTACCTATAAACAGGGTGCAGGTTATAATATACGGTGAGTCTGATAATATGATGACGATGGACCGTAATCCTGTTGCTCATTGATTATGACGCCTAATTTAATTTCGAGTATAATCGATACTATCGTGCTTGCCAAGATTTGAAGTAACGATTCGTATTCGTGTGAAACTTTTTCAGGAGTTCATGCTTGCAATCACTTACCGACAGAAGTAAAAAGCTTCCAGCCAGTTTTGTCGTCAATACTGATTCTAGCTGAAGAGTTGGTACACATTGGCTTTCAGTTTATTTTTAAGACAAAAACACACCCAAGTTTTTTGACTCATATGGGCAACAGCTAAAGGTGTATCTAATCATTTCTGCTTTCATAAAACGGCACTCTTATACGTGGGAGTAAAACAACAGGCAGTTGCAAGGCTCACTCTTCAGCACTTGCGGCCAATTTTGCCTTTTTTTGCTGTGGAGAAATCGTGGTATTTCATATGACAAAATAATTGCCTCCTTCGACAAAAATGTTGGTGTAAATGATGTTTTAGTAAACACCTCTATGAAGAGTATATACCAACAACAGACTGATATTGTTGATATATTACGTCATAAATCAATATAGCAGAATCTTTATCCCTATTAATAATATGTTCTCATGTGAGAGGATTGTACAACTAACTTTACGAGCACACAGGGATACTAAGGTGCAGTTTTCATATTTGAAAGGGCGACCTACCGTCAGTGTGACTATGGTTCCATTTTCACATTGTTCTGGAGCACCTCGTTAACAGCAGTACCTGCCTACCTACATACGTACTGTACATACGTAGTGTACGCACGTAATGCAGTGCGAGTTTTCAATGTCGCTTCTGGACATCCCGCTGCCTCTGTTATCATGCGTTTATTAAGGGCCTCAAACAGCTGCAGAAAGGCTTGTATGAAAAGATGATAGGGGAAATCAAGGCGTAGAGGCTGCGATGGATTGGTCTGACCTCACGCAATGACTTTTGCACCAGGGAATGCACCAGGGAAGGGGGAGAACAGCATATAGTACTACGAGTATGGGTACGGATATGATGCCTGAAAAACGCCAAGTATAGTCGGATTACCCAGTCTTGAAGCACTACGATGCACGGCGCCAGTCTGGCGGGGCGGCCCATGGCCGCGCGAAACACAAAACTAGTAACAAGCGCTCGCCTGAAAACAGGTTTCTTCGAGAAGACTATCTGCACATTGATGAATGCGGGAAAGCTAATGTTTCAGATTTTGCTTGTGAATTTGTTGTCCGTCTCGCTACACATTCACTGAGCAGACTGAACTTTCTTTTCTTAACTTCAGTGACGGTACTGCATTGGATAAGTCGTGGTAAACAAAAATCATGTAAACCCTATTTATCGTACTCATAATTTTATGAGTTTCTGTTCGCGAAAGCAAACATAGCGACACTGATGAGGGAACCGAGGTGCTTACGGAACCAGATGCCAGCAATATTGACATGGACACAAGCATGGCTGTAGACATTAACATACCAGAAGTCCAGTTCCAGTTAAACACAGATTAGGATTTGAATGGAGTGGATGACGGATTAGCGCTAAAACGCTTAAACACCGTCCATGTGACTGGGATCACGCAGGATGCGCTAAATTTATTACGCGTTTGCAGGCTGATCCCGCCGCAACTGAAAGAAATGAAGGCCACTTAGGATCATCAGTACCCTGCGCTAGCAGCGCAACAGAAGCCTCAGTTCAATGCTCGAAAGTTCATGAGGGAAAAATACATTTGCGTCCTGAATTTCACAAAGATGCAGCGGCACCAATCAAGAAATTCGATAACCCTGATGCACAACTCAGGCAAGCAGTGATCAATGCAAACCTGTATTATTTTGCCTTTAGCACCAATCCTGTCGCCGCTACAGCTGCTGCGTTGAAACTTAACCGTTACACCAGTAGTGATATCGTCAAGGGCACTAGAGGAGCTGCAAGCGATTTTGCGACGAAGTTAAAAATGTCGTTACCAGAAGTCGCCAGCAGATGCGCCACCTCCCATAAAAAGACGCGCAAAGGCTGACGGACAGTTGAGGCAAGTGATTATTAACGTCCATCTCTATTTCTACATGTTTAGCACTAGCCCTCTTGGAGAAACCGCAGCGGCGTGAAAGCTTGATCGTCACACTGTTCATGATATAGTCAGTCACCTAAGCCACGCTACCGCAAAAGCCAGCCCGATTCTCCCGCCCCAGCATACAAGAAACCTGTTTTCAGGCGCGCGCTCGTTACTAGTTTTGTGTTTCGCGCGGCCATGGGCCTCCCCGCCAGACTGGCGCCGTGCTTCGTAGTGCCTCTAGACTGAGTAATCCGACTAGTGAAAGACAGAATGACTTGATCTGATGCACGTTGAACGTCCCATTATGGGCCTTAGTACTTTTCCCAGAGCTGTTATATACCCGTACATACGTACAAAGCCAACGCGCGAAGTCAGGCGCTGAAAATCGGGTCACATGAAGAGAGTACGGGGGGGGGGAACGAACACTTGTTCTCCCCCCCTCCCTGAGGAATACACTACTCACGAATGTACATAATGTAACGATCCGTGTTTTACCAAATGTAGGGTGAGTAACTGCGATCCAGGGGAAAGTAATCTCACTCGCAGCTCCTTTAAACGTGTATATCATGAGGATGGGAGCAGTGAACCCCTGCTTTTATAAAAGTGCGAGTAAAAATTGTAAATAGTTGTCATGGCCTTGGGGACTATGGCATTTGTTTTGACGAAAGTATCTTATTAAATTTGATTTTTTCCTATTGCAGCTTTGCTTCTTTCTTGGCATCTCTTCTAATTTAGCTTCACTTCTATTTATAGCATGAAAAAGGAAATGGACTTCCATATGATTAACGAGTTTGTGGACACCTATCAAGAGACTCCCCACCTCCATCTAGCACTTGCTAGATGTTATTAGGATCGTTGGCGAGTACGTAGCGCCGACTTACGACCTGGCGGCGCAACGACTCATTTGGGGACCCATTCAAGTTTCGTTCGCGGAATCTGTTGGCGACGTCTCGGAGCAAGAGCTAAAGAGAAAACTCGCCAAAAGTACGCAGCTATTCCTGGCAAGTAATCGAAAATTGCTCGATGATATCCCAAATTAAACGTGTGATTTTGTATCTTGATGTTTTATTAGTTTATTTACATAAATATATATTTTTTATAATATATATATATATATATATATATATATATAATATTTTATTCATATTAATAGTTTTACTTCTAGGAAATAAAACTTATCTTTATACACAAGGTGATTTCATGGTTTGTTCAGCCTTGGAGAGGCGAAGAGAGCAAGTGCGTTTAATATGGCTCGCCGAAATGGTCGAAGCAAAACAGTTAAAGCACCAGAATAGCAAACAAGACAAAGCCAAGAATGATTAACATTTCTTGCCGCCCCTTAAAAAACATGTCCGACCATATGTCTGATGCGCAATGCGTTTTTACAAACATGTATTTTTTCTATCATAGGTGCGTTTGTTAAAAAAACACCTCAAACTATGCGACACTGTGTATAGCAGGTGTTGGCCGTTCGCTCTCATCCCCATTTTTCACACCGTTCCTATGGTCTACACGATTCTATAATGGAGGGCTGAGCCCGAAAACTGGACAAGGCCATTTTTGCAGTTTTTAGCCTTCAGAAAGTTTTGATATAACTCTGAAATCTGGTAAATGACGGTATCTCAACCAGGTAAATATATGTTGTTCGCATTTATGGGGCATGTCTGGGTGTTTTAGTTTTGCGATGACACCTATGGTTTGCCCGCTACTCACCGATTAATCGATTTCAGGGATGGACTTGTCCATATTTTGGGCGGAGTGTGTGTACCTACTTTCTGTAATGCAGGCGAATTCTTCATTCTTGCTAGCGACAGGGTTCGATATCAAAGTTATAAGGCCCTGTATCCAGCGCTGCGTCTCACCAGTCTCTAATCAACTTATCAGTAGCTCCAAGAAACTTTGAAATCCCGAATGTTCTCATGCTTTTTCCTCCATCATCAACAGGCCTTTGTTCCAACATTCCACAAGAGGCACTGATAATCTGCATTCTACAAAAGCCACTGATAATCTGCATTCTACAAGAGCCACTGATAATCTGTATTATCTGTATCACTGCTATCACTAACATTATCGCTATCACTTCCAGTAGCAAAGTCAGCGACAACGGAAGAAAGCGAAGGTGGTGTTGGGGGTGGCCAAAGCCCACGCGTCACCAGGTAGAAGCTGTGGCGCGTGGGCATGTTCGACTGTGATGACAGAGCCGCAGAGCATCGATCGATGGAACCGCTGGATGGCGTGGGCGGCATGCATGAATGTGATGAGCCCGTACGAACTGGTCCCGCTGATAGGTACATGCGCACACGATCAGTAAGGGCGCGAAATGGTTTTTTGAGGCCTCGATGGTAATGCATTTGGGCAAATTTCTGATGGAAATTATAACCATAAAAAGCGTTATCTAAAAACAGCAGATGCTTTTAATAGTGCGCACCTTCCTGATTTGATTGAGCCATAAAAAGGTTCCCCGCACCTCTCCAGACGGTTTTTATTAGGTCCTAAAGTGCAAAAATGATAATTTTGCCTGAGTGAACGCCCTTCTAAGGACACTAAGTTGTCAAACTAAATGCCAAAACTTACCAGCAGTGATGTTACCCTGTCGTTTGAGCATATAGCTGGATTCCCCGCTCTCACACAGCTCCAGATCGGCGTTGTGATCTATCGGTTCCATACATACATACATACATACATACATACATACCTACATACATAGGTACATACATACATATGTGAGGCGGGCACATTTTTGGAGATTTCTTGCATGGAGATTTCTCGAAGATTTTTTGTACACACCTTTCCCAATTAGTCCCTCATTTGCATACCGAATTTTAGCGGTTTCGGCCTCTCAGTTCGCGAGTTATAGTGAAAATTAAAAACCTGGTCAGGATTTCCGCCTTCGCACCCGCAGTATGAGTGGAGCCCGAACCGATGAAGATTTTAAAAATTTCTTTGAAGAACTCAATCTAGTGTTAAGTTACGCTTAACGCTTAACGCTTAAGAAACGTAATTTTTATTGCCTTACGATATCAGGCTGTCGGCATATCGTTGTTGGTGTGGCATGTACTACATGCCCCTATGGATCATTCATCCTGCCTCCTTCCACCTGTCTGTTGTTTTTCTTAAATTGCCGAAAATCAATAAGGCGTAGCGCTGATGCCTGCCTATTGGATGCTCTGCTCTGCTCAAGTCTAGCCTGTCCATGCACATAGAATGTTTAGGTAAGCTCAGGCTGTCTGCTGATCACTCAATGTGACTGCAGCAGGCATGCGCCAATGGTGGAAGCACACAGTGATAAGTATCAAGAAGCCTGTTTTGACATATTTAGGATTTTATAGCCACGGTACATGGCGTGCATGCCATACGTTAGATTAGAGAAAGAAAGATCTCACTGTCAGTAGAAATCCATTTACCGTTTCCAGTAGGAGTAAACCCCTCGTGATATGAGTGATTGAGGAAACTCTAGAAGACAGCATCAGCCCACCTTGCGGATAGTGTGGAATGGACGCTGTTGATCAGAGGGGTGCAAGGCTAGTAGGCACTGCAGAGATTCAAACCAAAAGGAGTCGCAAAAGCAAAGTGTCTGATGAGGGTAGAGCCCGAAACTGGTTGGTTCTCACAATCAACGCATTGCCTTGCACCCCTCTGATCCACAGCGCCTATTCCACACTATCCGCCAGGTGGGCTGATGCTGTCTCCTAGAGTTTCCCCAATCACTCTTATCACGGGGGGTTTACTCCTACTGGAAACGGTGAATGCATTTCTACTGACTGTGAGATCTTTCTTTCTCTTCTCGAACGTATGGCATGCACGCCATGTAACGCGGCTATAAAATCCTCAATATGTTTCACCTTGTGCCTAATTGTTGGCGCTACTTAAGACTGTGACTTACAACCGAACATCGCCAACCGAATTTTCGGAAACCAAAAATTCTATTATGTTCCTACGTGCAAAAAAAGCTCTGTGCATAACATAAGAGGCGTCTGGCCAACTGGTCAGTTGTCTTCAGCGCGTAAAGTGCAATAAAATTTTCGAATTCTGCTGTTTTTTTTCAGGAGGGAACCTTAAACCCGAGTGCTGGAAGCTGAAATTCGAAACTCCGAACCCACAAAACCTAGTTTGGAAAGAACTCTGCGCGTTTTTCTCAACGCTCAGCTTCGTTCACGCACAAAAATTTTGGACTTTATCTGCTGACCACTGCTGACCAGTTGGCCAGACGCCTCTAATATTTTGCTTTTAGCTTTCACCTTGCACCTAGGAACATATTACAATTTCTGGTTTCTCAAAGTTCGACTTGACGGCTGGCGATGTTCCCCTGTTACCCTCCACAGCCTAATACATTGGACAATGGCCAACGTCTGCTTTTGGCAGTTTCTCTTCCCTTTATCATTTGCAAACCAAGTAGCAAGCCTGATCACATGCGTCAATTCGTGTTTCATGCCCGAAAATGAGAGGTTTTTTGGGTTTTCTTGCAGCATAATTGGTATTTAAATTGTTAAGCGAACAAGCCATAAACATTCCGTTATGAGATAATCCCCGTGATAAACTCTCATTGCCAGTCCTTATGAGATGCCAATGTCTCCCCGTTCGCCTCTAGATTTATTTGCTTTCTTGTCGGAGGCGGGACTTCACTAGTTCGACCACTCCGCACCTCTCCTAAAAATGGTGAGGGACAAGTAACCAGCTGGAACTGCTCGCTTCCATAGGCGTGGGTCATAGTTTTAGGTCCTGGAAAATGATCATGGACATTCAGTGCAATCTCAGTGTTGAAGTAAACTGTACTGTGGATTGTACGGCAGTTTTGATATGTTACGGCCTAGTTACCTGCTTGTAAAGCGAGTTTTCGAAGCAGAGAAAATTATGACGATTATTTAATCATCTTGACGAATTTTTTCAAATTCAAGTAGATTTTACTGCAGTATCCTGTAAAGTATTGCGGAATCTAAGGGTTTGCCAAATTTTGTGTGGGATGCGTATGGATGGGGTACGTTTATATAGCAGCTCGTTGATAGAATAGAATGTATTGGAGAGAATTGAATTATTTTGAGGAATATTTCGAAATTTAGACATATTTTAAGGCAGTTTTCCGTTATTGGAGCATATGAGAGAGTTTTCATTTTTTTTCCGCTGCGTACTTAGGTGTTTAGGGCAATTTTTCCAGGCAATAAAATGAGTTTTGAGCATGCTGAATTATTTTTGGGTTTACAGTAGAAGTGGATTGATTTTTGACTTCGGATTTTTGTAGCTATTGATCAGCAGGGGAGATCGGCGAATACTTGTTCATATCGTACCTTAGGGATAGAGAGTACGTTCATAGACGGGGGAGGGGGCCGTATGTTTTGCGTGGGGGCCCTATGAAGCATAGGAAGGAAAGTTGCACCGAGTTGGGGGCAGAATTGGGCTATAACACGCGTGAATATATGAACTGGCGTGAGGAAAGACGTTTTGAAGGTCGATTGATCAATGCTATCTCTTTGTGCTAAGATCTGTGTAATCAGTTATCATTTTGTTAATTAGTTATTCCGCTATTTTGAAATATTCAGGTGATATACAAAAAAAGTTTCGGAGAAATGGGTCTGTAGTGATTTAGAAAATTCTGCAGGATGTAGGAAATGTTTATTGCTGATTTTACTTATGGGTCAGTAAACGGTGATATTTTCAACTTTTTGCCGAAAACCAAGATGGTTGAAGGACAATTTCGAGCAGGAATGAAATTATTGGTGTTGCGGGTGTAGACATTTTTGATTTCTGAAATGGGGAAAAGTTTCAGTGGGAACCTGTCAATATAGCAAGACCCCACTAAAAAAGGTCAATAAAAAGGACCAAGGCCTAGGGCTTAGGAATAGAGAACACAAAGCTGCCACCAAAACAAACCATGCGAAAAATTTTTCCTTTGCGCGAGCTTCTCTATTCCTAAGCCCTGACAAATGGCAGCATTGACGAATTGTGCGTAGCTGCGCGAATACTGGAGCTTCTGGGGGGATGTGGTCACTACAGTTAGGTTCTATAACGTGAAATGCCTACAGCACAGAAAGCTTGATGCTAGACGCAATGCCTGTTTCACACAATTGTTGGCGCAGTTGGAATTGGATTCATTGACCTACAACTTGCAATCCTAACATGCCTAGAGTTGACATAGCGGACTGATAATTCATCGGATGCACAGTTTACTTAAAACATCGAGCAAAATACTGTGCCTCTACTGGAACAAGCGCATAACGCGGCAATTTAATGACTGTGACCATGCAAGCAATGCAGCAAATGCTTTCATGCATTATGAGTCGGCACGCAATATATTACCCACCGTGTATCTCAGGCGATCGAATGTCAGGGCTTAGGAATAGAGAAGCTCGTGAAGAGGGGAAATTTTTCGCATGGTTTTTTCGTGGAAGCTTTGTGTTCTCTATTTTTAAGCCCCAGGCCTGGTCCTTTTTAAGGAACCTTTTTTAGTGGTGTACCTACTGTTAAAGTTTCGAGCAATTGACGATGTCATGTGTACAAAATAACAGATCTCAACTGCGGCTTGCTGACCACACGCTCAGCAAATCTCATGCACCTCGATTGCCATTGCAGCGTTGGGCTATGCACACTGCCCTTCCTTAAGACTCTTGGATAATCTCCTAGCCGTTTGAGAGTAAATCTGATTTGCCATCATGCTAAAGCTTTGTAACTTTTCACAGTTCACCAGATTTCACTCTGTATTTTTTGAATCTTTCTTGGTTTCGATCGTCGGGAATTATTCGTTTTCTGTTGTTTTTCTCTTACCGACATAGTTCGTACTGGCAGGCTGCATCACACTAAATTATAGTCAGACTATTTCTTAGCAGAGCTTTATGACCTTTCGCGATAAGCATGGCTACTGTGTCCAAATCACACCTTTTAAACAAGATGCAATTAGGATCGGTCCCAGTAAAACTTGTCAGTTCAGCAAAATTAACTGACACAGCTGTTACACACCGTTCTGAAAATTAGTTAAACAACAGTTGCAATCAATGAACTTTACTGCGCAATCAACGATTGTGTACTCACACACACACACTCAGTTCTGGCATTGCCGTCCAAGCACCATTAGGCACGTACATATCTTCATGGTTGCTGCCGACCTAAACAAGAGTATTCATAAAATAGTGCATCACGCAGCACAAACGGTTCTTTCTATTTATGGTAGTTTTCCTTTTTGGTCAAGTCGATTAGCGGCCGCTGTTGTTTGGTTGGCCTATCGCCCCCTTACTCAGCCATGAATGGTCGTTTCGGTTTTGCAGGCAGCGGTTCATTGCGAGGTGGCTGGTGCGAGAGAGCCCTGAATGAATGGGTGCATAACCCACAGGTGAACGGAGATACACGACGCAGCTTACCTGATCGAGTGCCTTTCCTTCATATCTGAAACGAGCCACCGCCTAAAATATGGGTAGGGGCACATTCACTTTTGTTCACTGCGGCCTTAACAGACCAGTAATAATCACTAGGTGTCGCCATGACAGGTGAAGAGCCCGGTGTACAATAAAGGTCATGGACATACAGTATGAAGCATAACGCCTAATCTATGATACTTCCCGGAATCAACTGGTGCTCATGTAAGGAACTGACAACTTACGGCTGCTAGTTAGCAGACTAGACACGGTAGACGCCACCTACCAGTCGCTCCAATACTGTCGCTCTCATATTCTCATCTCCATCGCCCATTCCTCCTTCGTTTTCATTCACCTTCACCTGAAAATGGGCCAGGTTGATCATGCCACCCTTGGCCGCCCTTGCCATCGTGAGTCTTCCGGCCACCACACTGGGTTGATCTCCCGACCTTGGCGCATGCTGGACAGAAACGATGGTCCTTGGACCGTATATGGCGGAGGCCGTTCTTTTCACTGCATACCTGCAGGCACACACTGCAACAGACCGACGACGACATGATGCACCCGAAGTGATTCAGTAACTTGGCAAATGAGCAGCTCGCGACCGTTCTTAATCAGTATCAAAAACGAGGACTGGCTGGACTGGCTGGACTGGCTTGGTGGCTAGACAGTCGGTCAGTAATTAGCGAAGAGCGAATCTTCAGTACAAAAAGTTTGGCGCAAACGCCCAACCCTCTCGTTCATTCACCTAAGCTAGGAGCAACGCAACTGTTTGGTCACTGCCGCTGGTTATCAGGCGGCACTCGACAACGATTAACTAACTGTATTTTTTAACGTTATATTTTTCGATTCATAACTGTTGTCGCCTCTTCTAAACTCTATCGCTCGAGGATTATTATTGCATTCAGGGCGGTCTAAAGCGTGTACACAATATTTCAATGTGGAAAATTCTGAAAATGGCTCTGGCGACTGAACCTCTGCAGTCTGTCTGATCACTCTGTGGCGCAAGATGGGGCGTCGCACAATTTTGACCGCGTCGCGTCCAAGAAAGAAGTATTTTTCTTCAGCCAGATCTCATTGATTTACATTGTGACCATATGTTCGATCGCGAATTTGAGTTTCGGTAAAGCGGACGAGAAGTTGTGGATCGCCACGTTGGGACGTGCATTGGTTCTATGATCCCAGCGCCAAGCTTGCAGCCGCTGTTTAGCAAGAACAGGCAAGATCTAGTCTCGACTTATCAATAGACTATGAGTACTCTCCTTATGATTCGTAATCTTCCGAGTAATGTAACGTACTATGCTCCCTGTCCTAATAAATGTGCATGCGCATACATAACCTTTTATCATGGGCTTCTCGGTGAAAAAATTTGCTATGGTTGCTATCCTGGATTTATTTAGCGTAAGTGCATAACAGTACTGTACCACTTCATAAACGAAACACATAGAACAGAAGGCAAGTGGAAATGAAATATGTGGGTGACATGGATCCTTCATCATTCCAAATCAAACATCATTTGATTTTACATCGTCAAAAAGTGCACTCGTTATTTTTGGCAGCCGCTCAATCATGCGGCTCTGTAGTTTCTCTAAATTCATTTCATAGTGTCCGGCCAAAAGTCTCTGTTCGAGCACAAGCACTTGTTTGTTGAGTAGATTGTAAACCACCAATAACATTGAATTGGCCTTGGAAATGGCCATTGTATTCCGGCAAGCGTACCACACTTTGTCGTGGGGGTTAAGAACTCATTCGCCAGTGAAGATGCTTCTTATCAGGTAAAACTTCTTCAATTAATTCTTCGATCGGTTTCGGTTGAGCTTTTGGAGGTTGATAGATGATTTTTATCATGAACGGTTTCTAGCCACCGCCAGCCGTTTTGACATACCCATCCACCTGCATAAGTTCAATTATCTGCGGGGACAGTTGGTGGGAGAAGCGAGGTCAGCGATCAGTGGACTCGCTTTGACCAACGACAATTACGCACAAGCCGTCGCCATTCTCCTGCAACGATTTGGCGACCCACAGATTGTGATCAATTCACACTACATGGCTTTATCTGGCATACAACCTGCGTCGGATCACACCAGCCGCATTCGGGTTGTATTGGACATCCTGGAGAAACACTTGCGCTCCTTGGAGGCCCTCGGACAGGATGTCAATCATGCTCATTTTGTGTCCATGATTTTTTCGAAATTACCACGAGAATTCATCATGCGCCTCGAAGAGAATCGCGGTGATGGACCGTGGACAGTCCCGAATCTTCGCAATCGCGCTCAGAAACTTTTGGAAGCTCGAGAATTAGCCGAACAGCATCATCATCCATCATCCATCATCTATCAGTCATCAGCACAACGGCCATCAGCGACAGGGTACAAACAACCGCCTTCAGCACATCACAGGTCCCCAACAGCAACCAACGGGTATCCGAAGAGGACAACGGGCAATCAACCGCATCAGACCACGACGGCTACATTGCTGACTAATTCTGGGCCGAAAACAGGACCCCCACCCCCCAGACGCTGTTTCTACTGTCAAGGTACCCATTGGGCGGATGAATGTCCAGTACACACATCCGTCGAAGCTCGAAAGCAGCAAATCAAAGGAAAATGTTTTATTTGCATTCGAGAGGGGCACAACCAGAAAGATTGCAAAGCGGACAAACCATGTTGCTACTGCAAAAAGACAAAGCTTCACCATCGGAGTTTGTGTCCAACCAAGTTTCCATCAAGGAGTCCAAAAAGGGAAAATGCGTATCCAGTCTTCAACACACCAGGTCAGGAGTCGACGGAATCAATTGCCAGCCAACAACCCGAGAGTGCCTTGGTCAATGTGGACGACCGTGGCATCCTGCAGACGGCACGTGCCCATATCAGCAGCCCCAGTTCAAAGCAGGAAGTACAAATTCGCTTGGTTCTTGATTGTGGCAGTCAGCGCACCTATGTCACCGACGAATTGGTAAAGAAATTGAAAGCTGAATCGCAATCAACGGAGACACTCGAAATCTACACGTTCGGAGCATCCAAAGCAGTCAGTATTGACACGAAGGTGGTCAAGCTGCAACTGAAGCTGTTAGGTGGAGGAACCATGGAATTTTTAGCGCACACAGTACCGAAGATTGGAGAAATCCATCACCAGCCAGTCGACATGTCGAACATCAGCGTCCTATACCAAAATTTACCAATGGCCGATCCAGTTTCGAAGGACCCATCAACGAGAGTCATCGATCTGCTCGTAGGCAATAATTACTACTGGGATTTAGTCACCGCCGAAAGAATCGAAATGACAAAAGGACTGTACCTAATCGGATCAAAATTGGGATGGATAGCTAGTGGCCGCATTGGAGATACATCCTTTTGGAACGACAAGCCAACAGCCGTCATGCTGACTCCAGTCACCGACAGTTCAGCCAGTCAAACTCCTCATATCCAGGCGGACCAAGCCATCCTAAATCAAGTCAATATGGAGGACTGGTGGACACTGGAAGCAATTGGGATCAACGACTCGCCTCACCCGACAATCGATGATACAGTGTTGGAACAGTTCAATGCATCCATACAGTACGAGGATCAACGCTACATGGTCGATTGGCCCTGGAATGACAAGGTTGAGCGCCTACCAACCAATTACTCGTTAGCCTTGGGTCGATTGAAATCATTGGTGCAACGTCTGCAAGGTAATGAAGATCTTCGGGACAAGTACAACACCATCATTCACACACAACTGCAACTCGGCATCATCGAGGTGGTACCAGAAAACGATGGTGACGTCACCCGAAAACATTACATACCGCACCACCCAGTCATCACACCCGAAAAAACAACAACCAAGGTTCGCATAGTTTACGATGGTTCAGCCAAGTGCCGCAAGGATTTACCCAGCATCAATGAATGCCTTAACAGAGGTCCAGTCATACTCGAAGATTTGTGTTCGTTATTGATCCGTTTTCGCATGAACAAAGTTGCCATCACAGCCGACATCGAAAAGGCCTTCTTGCAAATTGGCCTTCAGCCAGCCGCACGGGATGTCACTCGTTTCCTTTGGCTCAAAGATCCCGACAAATTGGATACCGAGGACAACATTCAAGTTTTCCGTTTCACAAGAGTGCCTTTCGGGATAATCTCAAGCCCTTTCCTGCTCGGAGGTACCATCACGCATCACCTGCTCAAAGATGGATCCGTTTTCGCTCGCAAACTTCTTCAAGATTTATATGTCGACAATCTGCTCAGCGGAACAGATTCCACAGCACTCGGCATCAAATTTTACCAGGATGCTAAGACACTTTTCAAATCAGCATCGATGAACTTACGCGAATGGGTCTCCAATGATCAAACAGTGATGGAATCCATCCCAGAGGACGATAGGGCAACGGCCAAATCAGTCAAGATTTTAGGGATGATATGGAATACCGAAACCGATACAATTCACATGGCCCCATCGTCAACCATTTCAACAGCTCCATGGTGAACGACAACCCCTGTACGAATTGCACTGCTTCACAGATGCATCGGAGAAGCCTACGGTGCTGCCGTTGCCTGCGTGTCCAGTCGACGTCAGAAACATCATCTC
>JASANH010000506.1:0-93531 GCA_030248295.1 Mesodorylaimus sp. YZB2_4
CCAACCTACGATCATGACGGTACTGTACCGCTTTAGTCATAGTCAACCCAAGACCCTGTTTAGGCGTCATAGCTTTGCGGGTTTCCAAAACCATTCTACCGACGGGCTCTGGGACAGTGAATTTTTTTAAAGTTCGCTACGTGAAGATAATTTGGCTTTGGATTGGGACGATACCAAACAGTCGGATGATCGTTGGGAAGGTTTGGTGGACTTTTTCACATCATACAAGCAGTTGAAGATAGCAGTATTGGCTGAATTTTTACGAAGTGAGGAAAAGGCTCCGATAATGTCAAAGCCAGGTGGACAGCTGTTGATTTTTGATTCCAGCATGAATGATTTTCTTGTGGACGATGGACCAGATGAGAATGTGTTGAGATACTTTACACAGTCAGCCGGGGATAATAATGAAAAACCGAGATTGCTATATTTTTTTTTGTGTGCATATCTTTATGATATTGATATACCAGATTGGTATTTTCATCTAGATAAGATCCCTCGAAAGTTGATGGCTAAAATGCCTCGCATGTCATGGCAGTTGTAGCTGCAACTTATGTCTTTCGTAAATATTGGTACTCATTGTGAATAAAATTAAGTTTATTTTTGAATAAAGTATAACATAAAGAAAGATATAAAATATTATATATAAAGAGAATATTGATATATCAAGTATATACAGTAAATTACACGGTTATTTTAGGGATATCACCGAGCAAGTTTCGATTACTCGCCAGGAAGAGCAGCGTACTTTTGGCGAGTTTTCTATGTTGATGACGATTGTGGCGTAATCCATCGATTTACAACAATTAGTTTTTTCACTATCGTTAATTTTTTCCGCCTATGACCCAACGTGGCCATTGTGCGCGCTGCCCCCTCGGGCCAATCACCAAAATTCGATAGAATTGAATGATAATTAGTGATTATCTGGTGATCAAGAGGACTGGAAATCATTTGAAGGTTAGTTATGATCTATTAAACCCAGATTGTACTTAGTAAATTAATTAATTAGTGTTAATCAGTGTTAATTAGTCTAATTAAAACACTGATCGTTATCTTGGGGTATTTTTTAACCCCACGGTAGTACGAGGGTAGTAAATCTCTTTCTAAACTGTATGAAAACTTGCCACTTTTTACTTGGTGAAACTTTTACCACATTGGGTACAGGTGAAACTCAGTCCCTTGTGTATTTTTAGATGTCTGTCATAATTCTTTCTAGAAAATTAACTGAGTGTATTGGGTATATTTAACGGAAAGTCACATACTGTTACCTGGAGACACTTTTCTGACATTCTGGACAAATTCGGGTGGGCATTTGACGTTCTTCCACTTCCCCATTCAGCCGCAGTTTCCGCTTCACCGTCGTTACATTCTGACTATTAGGGATCGTAGCTAAATTCAAGTTACTTGTACATTGATTGTTGCAATAGGGTATACATTTCCTTACCCTTAACCCTTACGGTTCCTCCTGGAGTTTGGGTGACTGCCTTCTTGCTTGGGGGAGATGTTGGAGAAGTGGCAGGTGACTTTGTCAAATCAATAATCACTGGCTTGGATGGAGTTGCTGGCAACATTCTATAAATAAAATAACTTAAACCTGTGTCACAATTGCAGGAATAAGTAAGCGTATGATCAGAATAAGTACCCTATAAACACGAAAGCGGCTGAAGTATATGATGGGATGAAATCCCTACAACCACTTCAAGTAAACCACAACCATTTCCATCAAGCTTTTATTCAACACTCATGGTTACTCACGACCTCACCAACAAACGGGCACCAGGGTGTTGACTGCTTCACGCTGATGACCCACCCGCCGCTGCAGCATCAGCCAACTGAATTTCACGCAAAGTGATGGCGTCCATGATTGCCTCCTTTTCAGCCAACAGGACCTTGAATTGCTCATGCGTGATTTTGACCATTTTCGTTCCATTGTCGGTATTCGCCGAAACGATCAAAATGCCACCACTATAAATAAATAATTAATGCAAATACAGTATGACTAGTTAACGTCACCCACTCACCCAATTTTTATTGACAGTTTGCTATTACGATCGGTGTAGGAGTGACTCGTCACATAAGAATCATCCTTAGGCTGAGTCAAATTTTCAGTTGCTGGGAATTTCACTGACGCCCAGCGGATGAGACGTTCCATCTCAGAAACAAACAGCATGACCCCCTCCTTTGTTGGGTAAAGCTCATCCTTGTCATCATTTTTCAAGACTCGCAAGCTGAACGCCACTTGCCCATGGTATACCTGCACAAGCGCAGACATGCTGCTAGAACTATCCAACTTTATGATTTTGGCATCTTCGAGAACCATGATTGAAATGGACCAGGTAGCGGCTGACACAAGAGGGCAAGTGATCAGAACTGCTCCATCCACCCCTTTTTTATAGCCATAAAGTTGGCTTCAGCATAACACGTATCGAGTTGACTGCACCTACGTATGTCCGGTCAATGCCATTGAACTGTCCCACCTCGATCACCTGATTTCGAAACTGAATGTTGTGGGTGTGCCTGTCTTTTCATGATTTATCGAATGCGATACCCCGCCTCCAGGTTCATGTTCAGTCACAGTTCAATGGCACTGATTCGACATGAAGATAACCCAACATAACACGTATCCGGTTGGCTGCACCTACGTATGTCCGGTCAGTGTCATTGAACTGTCCCACCCCGATCACCTGATTCCAAAACTGAATGTTGTGGGTGTGCCTGTCTTTTCATGATTTATCGAATGCGATACCCCGCCTCCAGGCTCATGTTCAGTCACAGTTCAATGGCACTGATTCGACATGAAGATAACCCAACATAACACGTATCCGGTTGGCTGCACCTACGTGTCTTTTCATGATTTATCGAATGCGATACCCCGCCTCCAGGTTCATGTTCAGTCACAGTTCAATGGCACTGATTCGACATGAAGATAACCCAACATAACACGTATCCGGTTGGCTGCACCTACGTGTCTTTTCATGATTTATCGAATGCGATACCCCGCCTCCAGGTTCATGTTCAGTCACAGTTCAATGGCACTGATTCGACATGAAGATAACCCAACATAACACGTATCCGATTGGCTGCACCTACGTATGTCCGGTCAGAGTCATTGCACTGTCCCACCCTGATCACCTGATTCCAAAACTGAATGTTGTGGGTGTGCCTGTCTTTTCATGATTTATCGAATGCGATACCCCGCCTCCAGGCTCATGTTTGGTCACAATTCAATGGCACTGATTCGACATGAAGATAAGCCAAATTCTTGGCTATATAAAGATGTACACAGCAATGCAAATCAGAGTATCGATGGAATGGATGCAATTACTTTTTTGTTTCAGTTCGCTGCGTATATGGGTATCGTTCCCCCAACCTGGGACGACCTCGGTCAAACTCAAAATGGCGGCTGGGTGGTACGGGCAATCATCGGCCCGTACTCGGAAATGGGTCTTGCCCACTCTAAGAAACATGCTAAACATTTAGCATTTCACCATCTCATTTTGCAGTTGCAAACGCTGCCATTGCAAGTGTTATTGACAACTATCCCCAGCCATGACTACACGGTAAGAGTAACTTTTGAATCGATCAAGTAAACTGTTATTGAACATATAAATAACTCAAATGCATATGCACAGTATATTTCATGATGCAACAAAGGTTCTTTTTTCCAGAAACTGTCAGAAATATTAGCGGCGGACGGGAAAACAATTGCTAAACGGGATCTGACAATGTATAAATGATTATGTTCCGTTTTTCCTAGAATAGTGACCTATGTTCGACCGTTTTTCATATATTTGACCTATGTTTATTCATTTTTTCATGCCAGACATTGATAGATCATTACCCATCAATTTCTTTCTCTTTATGGTAATGACAACTAGTTTCTCGTCAAATACAGACAAATGTTTGGGTTGTCTTGTGACTAAAAGTTTAAAAACTAGTATGCATCAGTTTCTTAACATACATTTGACTCGTACACTTGACTCACATCATCTTGGAGTCAATGGTTTATATCATCAAGTCATCAGCTGGTAGTTAGCCAATACTTTTTCTACATAACACGACGTCAAAGTGGATCTGCCACTTTCGTTGTTTGCAAGCTTCAAGTACAGTCGTCTTTCACTAAGTGACTAACCAAGTTTCTTATACTTTACTTTCACCCATACGACGTAAGCTAACATAAACAATAATCATGGTCGTTGCTCCTCTTACAAGGCTCGCAGGAGTACAATTTCTGAAAGCTTATCGCACGCCATCATTATTTGAAGTTACTCATGGTCAAGGAGGAGGTATTGTTCTCGAATTGAAACTGACACAGACAAGCTTGGTATATGATTTAGAAAGAATAAACCTGCATATGGTTGACACAACAAACTTGGCACCTGCTTGGAGGAACCTTTGGTCACCTGGTTTGGTCCAGCAGCTGATTGAAATGCGCCAGGAGCAATGGTGCATCAGTTTCTTCAATCGCATGGACTTCAGTTCAGTCCCGTGCGACGAATACGAAGTGGAAGATTTATGCAGGACTGTGCAGAAGTATCCAACCTGTGAAAAGTTTCTGTTTATAACAGGTCTCGATTCTCATGGTGTACCCGTTGTCAATTACTGGGTCACTGAAGAACTCTACCATAGAGATGACGAAAATAATTACGATGACTGAAATCGTTTTCATTCGACTCACGATCAGTAGTCGAGTTCAAAATCGTAAACACTGTTAGAATAATATTATTAATTAATATCTTATCGTATGGGTTAAATATTTTTCGAATATACGTGTATAATATTAGTTATTAATATCTTATCGAAATAATTCAATCTTCTTGGTCTTTGAGCCCTAGCCAATAACTCCGTCATTTCGTGCAGGAATGGGTTACGGCCAGCCATCATGATCTGAAAAGGGGGAAATGAGGTTAGTTTATATACATTTATCGAAGTCATGATAAGATATTAAATATTTAAATTCTACAGCATACGATGACGTGTGAGTCTTCGGACTAAGACATAATTTCTAAATTTATCCCGACTTGTTGTCACTTCCAAATTGGCGCAACATAGCAGACATAACAGGTCCTTTATACGTGAAGGCGGGAAATTCAAAAAACCTCGCTGCGTCATAGAAGCGTCACTTAAGCTGGATTTGAATTTGACATGTGTCAATCACATGGATGATACTGGGTATGGACAGTGAGTACCGCCGATATGGTCATTGGCTGGGTCAGTATTGACCCGTGAGCCTGGAATGGACGGTGGCTAAGGGTGGGCTGTCTCGACCTCCTCCACCCTGGGTAACTTGGAGGAGTAACGGTGTGACCATCGCTCCTATACTACTTACTTGCAAGTGCTGGAATCTGTACAATAAATTGCCACCCAGAACATATAGTAGCTGTGTTTCCTCAAAATAGCAGTCTCTCCAGCATCGAGTTTAGCAAGGTGGCCATCTTTTCCATTCGGTGAATTTTCGCAGCATGCAAAAGCGCATTTCCAATTAGTTGTGCGTAAACCAATATAAAGAAGATGAGCTAGCGATGCATTTATTGGGAAATAAGCAATCCTTGAAGATTTGTATTGGCAATCACATTGGCTTAATGGTGGACTCTCCCGTTTCTGTCTATTCTCAATCAACGATTGGCCTGGAATAGATGTTGATGAATTGCTTGTGTAACCAGCGCACCCAGGCGGCGGGAGATAGTCGAGACCGAAGTCTTTAAGCAAGAAACTCCGACTGGAGGTAGGCAAGTCTCGCTCTAGAAACATCAACCGAAGAGGTTGACGTCCCAGCCAGGGGAGCGTATCGATTACTCCCGACCGCCAGGCGTGCTGGTCTGAGCGGCGGGCATTCCGCCATCCTCCGCCAAAAGTTCAAATTCGCCTAGCTCGCCTGCGCGTGAACTTTTGGCGGTAGATGGCGGGATGACCGCACCTTTGTGGGCATGTCTGCAATTAGCGGCACTATATGATCCAGCTACTAGATATAGCCATGGCGAGGCATGTTTCGTCTTCTGGTGCAGGAGTGGCGATCGGAAGTGAAGTTCCTGACTATTGATCATAAGAAGTGGGTCGAGTTGCGCAAAGTACAATTCGTCCTGTACAATATCATCGAATTGTCAAATCGCCAGCCGTGCGACGGAGATACTGACCAAGAAATTATGTAGTATATCCAACATTTACTCGTTTCGGACCGAATTTGAGTCATCGTCTGTTGTAGGATTGGAAACGGGAAAATCGATTTTATTGGCTATTGACACAAAATGTTGATGGACTGCATCAAAATTCTGGAAGTGAACAATTGGTTGAGGTAAGAATAACTAAGTCTGTGCGACAAGGGGTATCTAATCGGCTGATTTGGGCTGGTTAGTCATTAGCCACTTCGAGTTTTTGAAATTGTTGTGCCAGATTTTAATCCCAACTTTGAACTCCCTGTCACATTCCTTGTCCTTGTAAAGTTTATCAACTGAACCTGTAATTCAGAATTAGGTCCCTGTTTTTCTCAGACGGGCTGGCGGCTTGGCTCGTAAGGTGTTCATTGCAGACAAACAGCACAGTCCAAACTGATATTCTGATCCGTTTCAGATGAACAGTTCGATGCGTGCGGCTCGTTGTCTTCAATGCAGATGGCGTGGGGCACGATCGGATTTCCAATCCGATTTATTGAAGTCAAATCCTAATTATCTCGACCATATCAAACCAACGGCTCTGCATGGGGAGTGGATTTGCCTTATTCGAAGATTAAAGAATTCAATTAACCTTCCGGGCTTGAATGTTGTCATGATATCGTCCTTCCTGATATGATATTCTTCAGTGATAACATGCCAGTCGCTTGGTATATCGATTGATGGAAAAGTGGATTTAGCTTATAGGTTGCTTGGATATGTACTTGGCTCGACAATTAGTACACATGCTGCATTTATCGGGGCGTACGACTGGCCAAGTTTGGGCAAGGTCGGCTGGCTTGGGGGGAGGGGGGCTGGGAGGTAGGGGAGATGGCTACGATGAACGCTGGCGCGAAGCGCAAGGGATTGGGCAGTTTCGCTTCTGGCGGGGCGGAGGCGAAACTTTTAGAAATTATTGCTTGATAATGCGCCCAACGCCAAACGCCGAACGATCATCTCATAGCGCCGAACGACCCCCGAAAATGCATTCGTTGGACAGCGACCCTGTCGATGCTGAGCTGGAATGGCTAGCCGAAGAGATGCAAGAGGCGTTCCAAACTGGTCAAATGCAGATGCGCCATCTTCTTTGTCAAGCACTGGAACACCATCTCGATCTAGTGCATCTGCTGCTTCGATTCGATTGTACACTCGGCGTCCGGGCCGTGCTTGGCAATAATGAATCCACTGCGGTGAAATGGGTCGGCCCAGAGGTGTTGTTGATCTCGTCGTGCGACGAACTGGTGGCCGATGCGGTATTTTCTGATCACAAAATTGATGGGTCCTGCTTTGAATACCCTCCAATCAAAGCCAAAGGCCGAATCTACTTCATCGTACAAGGTTTTGCGCCCCCCAACACTGCCTTGTACGATGGCCCATCCAACCATTCACTTCGATCAAGAGCGTGGATTGTAGGTGTCGGCGAAAGGCCTCGTCCAATTGGCAACCTTGCCCATCCAATTGGTGTGGAGCAGCAAACGGCATCTACCTGTTTTTGACTCTCCGCCCACTTTTCACACTGACGAAGAGGACACAATTCACGAAAATGTGGCTGTCCTAAGAGCGTTCGCCGACGAAACAACTCGCAGTAGTAAGGACGGGGTTAAAGCCGGTTGAGGCTCCGCCCCGATCCCTGATCAATCACCCATCGATCAGACCCGATCGACCAATCACCGAGCACCATTTCCACCCACCCACCCTCCTATCCATCCCATCGAACGGACGACGACGCCGTCTAGCGACGCAATACGTCTCCCCCCAGCCACGGTCATATCGATCCTGTTCGCAGAATCGATCGATCGGAAAAATCGGCCAAATCACCCGTCGCTACAACGACTTTCGTCGCTACAACAACATTCGTCGCTACAACAACATTCGTCGCTACAACGACAGGCGCCGCGCAACAGGGTACCTTCGAGATTTTGGCGGGAATTTTGAAACGCTGGAATAACTGAATCGTTCCATCACTACGATCGATAGGACCTACACACTAATTACTAACACCAATTTTCACAACAGTGAGCCCTCTAGCGACAGACCCGTCCTTTACACAAAACCAACCAATCCATACTACAATAGCTGACATCATTCGACAAACACCCCTTGGTGATATGTCGGCTGGACTACTGGCTCATCCCCGCTGACCTAATGCACCTGGTGGACAACTAAGTGATTAGGCATCCCGTGGGCACATCATAGAAGCGAGGTATTCCAGATTCAGGGTCCGCAGTATCGGCCACGCGGAAAGGGGACCTGGAAGCTGAATATTACGATATTACACCATGGCCAGTACAGAGCCTTGATGGAGACAGCTATTCGCACCGCACTAGAGAAAACCCAGTGATTGGACGATAGGCAACGCTGAGACCCTTACTGTCATTTTGCAGCTCGTCTGTAACAATCGCTTTATCCTATTTGATGGAAGCAGCATTCACCACGCATGGCAGATTTTTAGGTATACCTAAATATGACAGTAAGGGACAATTCAATGCGATACTGCGCGGAAATCAATCATGACCAGTCACGACGGCGGCTTTATCTTGCAAACCTCATCGACACTCTGGACTCTCAGTAAGGACACTTAACCCAGGAGGAACAAGCTTATCTTGAATCAGCTAAGCATGAATTAGACACTATGGTCAAAGAGGATGCCCGTCGAGCAATTCTACGTTCTCGAACTAATGCGGAACTTTCTTTGGCAAGGGAAAAGACCTAAAAATCCATCAGGACGTAATATTGCAACCGATCGAGGCTGGTGGCATCAAAGCACCTGACGTTGAGGCAACGCTGGTAGGTTTACGGTTTCCCTGGATGCGGAGGTTGTTGCAGGATTCAAGTGCTGAATAACGTCGCCAACCAAGGTCAAAATCAACCTTCTAACGCAACTTTAGCCGTCATCGTCATCGACGACTAGGGTAATGATGCTTTCTACAGTAATTATCTTTTATTCGCTGATCTCCTATGCTCGCGCTGATACGTTTCTCTTTATTTTCATTGTTACATTATTATTGATGTTTCTGCCCGCAACTGAAGTAATCGTATGTATAGTGTTATAATCATTGAAAGAAATGAATGGGGACTAGTTTACGAAAAGGAGGCCGTTCTCCATTCTGATCTGCCAGGAAAGTTCCCATTTCGCCGTCACTTGCTCAATTTCCATTCATATTTCGATTATTTGTGATATAACGCCGTCAAAAAGACCAAGAAACAATCTTGCTGTATTGAAAGGGCATGCGACAGGGCGGTGCGCACGCCCTGCCGCGAAAGGGCGCCCCACAGGGTCCTATCAGCCGAAGGGGGCGTTGTGGATACCACCTACAGACGAAAGGGAGGGCGACAGGGCACACTGCCGACGAAAGGGCCCTTTTTGTTGGAAAGGGACCATTGTGGATACGGCCCCTGTTGCCGTCGTCTCTGTGACTGCCCTTTATTATTACTGCCGTTTGTCTTCATAGTTACTGAACAGTGAACAAATTTACTGCACCCTTACGTCATCAGAACAAAAGCGGAGAGACAGGGAGACGCGCACGAGTACAGGAGAATAAGGTCATCACGATCGAGATCAATGTGCTTGGGGGCCATGTTCTTGCGGTGGACGATGGAATCGCCAGTGCATTTTTCGCAGCTGTACCTACTTCTTTAGGGCACCAGCCAGTCAAAACCCGATTGGACTCGCTAAATTGTATGACACTCCTTGAATGAAATGAACTGTTCTGTACCTATTCCCAAGTGGATTCTTGGCAGTGGGACAAGCTCTTCTTCAGCTATTTTTCTCATATCGGCGATCCTCTTCTGGACTGGAGCTCGTTCTGGATCCGGCGGGTGTTCGTGGTTACCTCGAGGAATAAAGGCGCCTTTCTGAAGATTTGTCTGGAGCTTCCCGCGGCAACTATCTTCGATACAGCGATGTATATCTATATGTCCAGAAGACAAAAGCCAGAAGGTCACAGAATAGACAAAGAATAGCAGCAGCGAGGCCGGCGGTAATAAAAAAGGTGGTAACGGAAGCTGGCGGTAATGGGATCCGGCAGTAACAGAAACGGCGGTAACAGGGTGGCGGTACAAGCGACGGCGGTAACGCGAACGGCGATACTAGCCTACACCCACGTGAATGCCGTATGTATTCTAAAAAAAAAATTTTCCATTCAGACTTTTCCACTCCTGAGATTATGCTTTCCTTTAAATCGATAATTTTCTCTTCCCTCCTTTTTTCCAAGCTCTATCTGCATCAACTTCGGCCATCATTGTAAAACTCAAAAATCCCAACCAAACTGAAGGCCGATAAAAAATGCTGAAAGAAGGTCAGTACAGTATAATCAGACTCATAACTCTAGATAGCTAGCAAAAATCACTTAAGCCAAATCACTAAAATCACAGGTCACTCAAATTGCAACTTACCTTCAAACAAAATCTCAACCAGCGTTAATAATTATCAATTTTGATAACAAAATAGTTGTAACCCAGAGCTGCTGCTAAAATTTTGAGGCAGTGCACGCCACGTTTAGACGAGATTCAACTTTATCCCGTCTCTTTCATGTCTGGGCCGCACCAGAACTTTGCCATGCCTGCTGCTTACAACACACTGTTGTGGTGCCAGCAGTCCCGCTACGGAATCGGTGTCAGATTTGTCAGGGATCTCCTCGCAGGCGCGCATTTAAGCACAGGGCAGCCCCTGTGCTTAAGGGCGCGCCCGACTTACACATGACCCCATTACAGTGGCATAAGTTACTACTAACCTCTCCTCTGCCAAATACCCCCGCTCTATTCGCTTTTATCGCTTTCTTCTAGTCTTTGGTCGCTATTGTTGACTTTGATCTTTCTTCATGCGGCAAAAAAACGTCTAAAAGGGAACCAAATTAGAAGGGGAATAATTCTGGATAAATCTGGATGTATCCTTTACTTTTTCCCCTAGCAAACTGGCCATCGTCGTGTCGTTGCCAGTTGTAATGCTTAGCTGTCGTGCCACGTTTTCATCGAGAAATTCAACGTCTTTGGCATTCTAGATGAGTTTTATTAGGATGTCAAGTGAAAAACAGACATCCTGATGGATTTCATTTCAGTATGAAGTCGTTAAGGCGGTCAGGACTCTGTACAAGGCGCAAGTGGCCAGTTTTATAAAAATGTATCACATTTATTGTCTATCGCCGCCGCTACTGAACGTTTCTGCTGCGGATTGGTATTTTTCGAATCGTGAGAACCAAAATCAAAATGGAGAACCAAAATGAAAAACCAAAACTAAAAAAGCTGGTGTGCACAGAATGGTAGTTGCTGGGATCAATCGGTAGGCTGGAGACGCCGCCGCGTATTTGATCGTATTTGCTGGCAGCAACAAGACGATGCTGTGAGTTGTCAATGAATACACCAGCTTGTATTTTGATAAAATTTTTTTATTTTAGGATGAAAGATAATGCCTCTCGTATACTGGCATCACAGGACGCGATATTGAACATATCGACCATGCAAGTAGGCGAACTAATCGAAAGATCAAAACTTCAAAAAACGTAAGGACGCGTACCGAAACAATCGAAAGATTAAGTGCTGGAAAAATTAACGCTGTTTTGGGAAACTCTTATTCCAGCGTAACTGTGGCATTTCTGTGACGTAACTGTGACCTATAGTCGTATGACCTCATAGACCCTGGGGCTATGCCTGAGGGCCTGAAACCAAGAGATAACATAAACCCCACAGGCGTTGCCTCCCCAGGGGGCAACGTGGGGCAGCCCATACAATCCTTTGGGATTGTATGTGTCGCATGTGTCTGTATGTAAGACATTGCCATGGGACCTTTGTTCAAAGTTTCCTCATCTAACTTTAGCCTGTCCCTCCACTCGGCCTGGGCTTGTGGGGATTCAGTTACTAGTGTGTAATACGTACTAGTGTGTACCACACCAGTTAGAGTGCGACCTTTCCGCTCACCTTTCGCACAACACGCCGGCTTGCAGGCACACGTTGGTGAGATGCTGAAGGCAGGCTTAATTCAATTATCTACCTCAGAATATTTCTTCCCTGCTATTTAGTAAAGAAGAAAGAAGCTAATCAATATCGAATCGTAATCGATTATCGATTGTTAAACTGCCAAATCAGAGTGAACCAATACAGAATACCACACCTCATCGACATAGTCTACGGTTTGTCTAAGGCCAAGTATTTGAGTAGCATAAATATGACGAGTGGTTATCATCAAATATCAGTTTCTGAAGAGGATTGCCATAAGACAGCTTCTTGCACTTGGGCTGGACAATGGGAAATGATTAGAATGCCGCAAGGTATAGCCAACGCCGGAGCAACCTACCAAGCAGATATGGAAAGGATTTCCAGCGGAATGCTTTGGAAGAATGTGTGCGTTTACTTGGACGATGTTTTGATAGCTTCGGAGACTTTCGAAGAAGACCATCTCGAAAAACTGCAGCAAGTATTTGAGCATTTGCGACAAGTCAATATGAAAGCAAAACTTACGGAATGTCAATTCGTCAGGAAAGAACTAGAACTCTTAGGTTTCCGCGTAACTAAAGATGGACTCAAACCTGAATGCAAAAAGGTGGAGGCTGTCTCTTCTCATCCAGTACCTGGAAATATTTCAAAACTCAGATCATTTTTCTCGGTCTTGTCTCATTACCGCGCAGGTTTCTAGTGGGATTTGCTACTGTAGCAGCACCATTACAAAAGCTCTTGAAAAAGAATCAAAAATTCGTGTGGAAATTAACAACAAACCGCGTTTAAACAATTGAAAAAGCGCTTCGATGAAAGCAACAGTTTTGGCTTATCCAGATTCTAACCGTCCATTTATTATCCACTCAGACGCGTCAGGAAGAGGATAAGGTGCAATCCTCAGTCAAATTGGTGAAGATGGTTTCGAACAACCAATCATTTTTGCCAGTAAGGCTTCACAAAAAGCAGAAACTCGATACACCATCACCGAGCAAGAAGCGTGAGCTGTCACATTCGCTCTGAAATGCTTCAGACCTCACATTTATCAGAATGGCACTATACTCTACACAGATCACTTAGCTCTCAAGTACATCATGAATTCGATTTCAACAGATAACCGAGTGGCTCGATGGGCTCTGCACATCCAAGAGTATGAACCAGAGCTAAAATTTGATCACCGACCTGGAAAGTCCAACGCGAATGCCGACGCTCTCTCGTGAGCTTTTGCTGAGACCATAGGTCATAAAGGTTCAAGTAGCCACCTAGGTCATGCAATCAGCAGTAATGATACACAAGATAGCTTAGCAGCTTCGAATTCCGATATTGCTGATAGACATACGCCAGACACGACTGAAATCCGTAATGCACAACGCCAAGATATACTGTATCAAGATGTAATCCAAGTTTTGGAGGCAGGCAGATTGTCAGAAGATTTGGAGGAAGCAGGAGTTATACGAGAGCGCAGCCAACATCACACCATTAAAGATGGACTTTTACACTGAACCACTGGACTTCTGTACTGAGACAAAAGCATCCAAATTCTGCAACGGCGGTTCTAGCTGTTCCAAAAGTAATGATAAAAGATATCCCAGGGATCGAGCACGACTCATAATTTAGTGGTCAATTAGAAATGGACAAGACGTACAACAAGTGTAAAGAACGATATTACTGGCCTGACATCTACAAAGACATTCGCGATTATTGCAGAAACTGTTCAGCTTGCAATAGTGGGAAACGCTCTCAACATTATATCGAAGCTGGTCTAAAACCTATTGTGGTGAATGCATTATGGGAAATGGTAGGGTGTGATATCGTAGGCCCACTCCCAGTTACAGAAATTGGCAATCGATTTCTCTTAGTTTTTACTGATTTCCTTACATCATGGGTTGAAGTGTTCTGTTTGCCTGAGACGTCAGCTGCAACTGTCGCAGAAGTCTACGTCCATGATATTGTATGCCGCTACGGAGCAGCACGTCAGTTACGGACTGACCAAGGACCCCAATTCGCGTCCGACTTATTCAACGAGATCCTCAAGTTGTGCAACTCGACGCATCGTATGGCTTTCCCATATGCCCATTGGTGCGCTGGAAAGGTAGAGCGTACGAAAGCAGTTTTAATTGATATCATTTCGCAATAGACAGATGGTACAGACTGGGATAAATATTCGCGCTTTGCCGCTTTTGCTAAAAACACCGCTGAGCATGCTACAACTAAACAAACGCCATACTACCTCATCTTTGGCAGAGAGCCGCAACTTCCAATAGACGCTATGTTTGCATATCGTAAGCCACGATATGCGAAAGCGCAAAGTTTGCCAGACGCGATACAAGAGCACTTTGCACAAATATACACGAAAGCTAGAGCGGCTATCGAACAAGCCCAGACCAGGCAAAAACCAGCCTATGACAAGAATGTACATGCTCCCGATATTCAAATCAGAGACAAAGTTTTCATACATGATCCAACCGCGAAAGCCTCAACGCAACGCAAGTTTGCCCATCCATGGAAACAATTGCATCGCGTAGTTAACTTGGACTTACCCTATCTTTTAGTATAGCGCAAAGATAAGCCTACTGACTCAATGCGGCGAGTCCATATGAACAATGTCGAAATATATAAGCGCGTACAGGAGGTGCTCGATCAACAAGATGACCATGATAGCGACAAACAGTGAAAAATTATTGTGGTCGTTCTGTGAATAGCAAGTCACTTTCGTAGTACAGCACAGTAATACGTTTTATTGACACTCCACTTCATGATTATCCTTATTGCATGCATCTTATATATCGCACGACGTCTGCGCGCAAAACCAAAAAAAAAGAAGAAAAGAGGAGATTAGGGAGACCTTAATATAATACGCAGTACATAATAAGCTATATATAATGCGCGTTATGTGAGTCACTTTTCTACAGCGCCACATAATTGAGCGATACTTCACTCAAGAAACACTAGAAGAACGTGAATTACAAGAACGTTAATTAGAAGAACGTTAATTACAGCCCTACATTCGCTCACGCGACATTCGACATTTCGACATTCGACATTTCAGTAGTTCTGGTACAAATGACTACTGCCAATCATTAAAGTATACGACGTGCTTCACATTGCATCGCCCCTGGGCGCTTATACTAGGACTACTTCAGTAGTATAACATAGCACTACAGAGGCCTGCCCCTGTGTATTATCCCGACTAGCACCCGGTGACTATTTAAAGTACAGGCCCCCCCTCCCCTCTAACAGACGTACCGACCCGCTCGCGGCGTACATAATTAGTTTCCTCTTATCCCCGACGGGGTTTAAAGCGTGTCTGTAGGTTCGTATGTATAGAGTAAACTTATAGTAAGCTACATCTTTTACGCGCAAATTCGCATCACCGATAGTCATCTAAATACGATCTAGAATCTATTCATACTTTTTTAAAAGCCGTAAGGATAAGTGGCGAAGCTATTTTTCTCAATAAATCGCTTATCATTTGAAAACCGAAATGTTTTCTTTATCGCCCTTTCCCGTAAAATTACCTTCTTCCGATCGCGTATAAATTCATGGCTGTACTGGATTTGAATCGGATCTTTGCGCTCGCCTCGGATCAGCGTTTCTAATACCTCTGGCGTTAGTACGTCGAGAATTTGGCTATTCAAACGGAATCCTTTCAATTTATAGACCACTTCGCACGTCCCATCCGGCTTTATAACCCTGTAGGCGTAGGATTTCGCCTAAGTAAAAAAGATTTTGAAGGCGTGATAAAATTGAGGCTCTAAATCACTCCCTTACCCCTGTACACCAAAACTGGTCGATGTACGCATTCCGCCCAAATTTTTCTGTCGTCTCATTTTGAAGCTGCCCGAGCATGTTACCAGTCTCGAATGGGATCGGGCGGTCGCACGGGAATGCGCCAATGATGCTGGAAAATGATAAAGTGGTTGGCCAATAGAAGACTTTGTTGACAAGCCAGTTTACCTATCCGTGTCCGTATATAAAACGTGGCAGCCCGCCTTAATTGCCGCCTCCAGCCCGAGATATAACGCGATCCGACCGTAGCTACAAATCTGTAATGAACGATTCGGCGGGTGGTTACTGTATTTTAGTTGCGAAGATGAAAAGTACGGCCTACTTGACTGATAATTGTTACGTTGACGAGATCTTTTGGGTCTTGTTCCTTGTTCTCTTTGTAACGTACAGCGGCCATATTTTCGGTTATAACATTGATATCTTCGACGGTTGCGTTTGGGCTATCCAAAAGCTTTTGAAGGGACCAAAAATCTGTCACGTATTTTGTACTTGTTCGATATTCACGCAAGCCGAAACGACCTGAACTCGGACAATAGAAAACTCTTTCTATAAATTGTTTTTCTCTTTTTTACCTGAGAGCGAGTTAATCAAAAATTTCGCCAAGGATCTCATGGCCGGATTGTCTTTCATCTTTTTGCGCTCTAATTCGATTCCATAACTTCCTCGTATTCGATGAGAAACCTGTTCTTTTCTTCTTCCGTTTCGCACCATGTTGGCCAACCAGAAGCTTGCGCTTTTTCTTTGATACAAATTTTAACAAACTCTTTGAATAATTCGGTGTCGTCACTGTCGTAAGACCAAATTTCATAAACATCTCGAACTTGATATCTGAAAATGAAGTGCGAGAAGAAAACTCTGAGGTTTCACAAAATATGTCCTACCCACGGTCGAGTGCGAGAAAAAATTCGTCTGTCGTCCATGTCCCAGTAAGCATTCGCTCTTCGTCTGTACATACGCAATTACCATTTTGGGTTTGTGCGCACGTCCGACAAAGACAGAAAAGCAATCTAAATTGAAGAATATAAAAATTAATAAGTGAAAGGAAAGCTTCCAACGAGCCTAGAATGTACTCACTTGTTATTTATATTAATTGGTAGGACGGGGAGAAAAAGTTGTCTTGGAGGAAGCACTTTTGCAAGAATCATCCCCTTATATTTTCGTAGCTCGCCGTAAGCCTTCAAACTCGTTTCCCGAATAATACGCGGCGGTTTTGTCCAAAAGCCTTTCGTGAACATTTGGGTTGGATATAAACTAAATGAGGTTCTTTAGGTTTATGTTTTCTTAAAACACAGCTCATTTTGTACTTTACCTGCAGAAATCGAAAATGTAAATTTTCATTCCTTTTGTTGCTTCGTACAGGCAACGGAAATTTTCCACCCTCCCGCCTTTGTAACTAAAATGGAGCGGAGAAGTCTTAATCAGTAAAAACGAAAAATGAATACAAAAACGTGTTACATACCTGTCTCTAATTTTTATGTAGGGATTCAATTGTCCCATACTTGAATTTATGCTTTTCAATACTGCACACTTTTGCAACCGTTCTAAAAATTCATGCTCCTGAAACAAAACGAGTGCGAGTTATCTCAACCATGAAAGTATTTTCCTTTACACCTTACCCATTCGATCACGAGATTGACCTTTGGAAATTTATCGATATAATACTGGAGCATTTTCTTTGTGTCAGCGAAACGCATTCCAGCGGTTTTTCCATCGATGAGCTCGTTTCGCGCAGGACAACACTGTCGACAACCGTGCCATTTGCAACCTGTTAAAATCGGGCTTCTAAAAGAACGTGCGTGTGAGTTCAATATATTTTATCTTACCCATGAAAAACCAAAGAGTGTCTTGTTTTGGATCCCGCACCCTATAAAGCAAACGTGGCCCTTGTCCAATAGAGACCGCATCTGGTCGATATCGTCCGTATCGCCTTTCTACTCCATTGTGAAATCCTTCCAAGTGAATTCCTTCCTTCGCCGAACAATAGGTCAACCACACAGCCGCCATTCGACTGGCTCTAACGCGTGGAAATCCACTATCACCCGTTACGCAGACAGAATTCTCTTTCATAAAATTTCTACGCCAAGCCAAAAATGTCGCTGAGACCAGGGTGATGGCTCGAAGAATCGGGTCGATACCCTAAAAGTGGTTCGTGACTTATATGTATGTATAGTATTATGGTATGGTACGATTCTGAGGGAACGAAGAGAGAGAGAGAGAGAGAGAAATAAGTGCTTTAAAATATAACTCACTAGCAGCCTTATGTAATCCGATCTAAATTTCTGTATCCCTTTTCTCATCAGCTGAAAAAACAATTTTTCGCTTTCTTTCTCATTTTGAAAAGGCGAACAAACCTCCACGTCCGATAAGTTGTAGGCGTATAATTCGTCGAGAATACAATATGGCTTATTTTCGAACTCTTTTTCCGCTTTCTCATACCATTCGAGAAAAATCTTTTTATCCTTCGGCAGCATTTGGTCACACTCGAATTTTTCTTTCGACGGAAATGGAATAGTGTCTTCTATGTGGTCTGGGTCGAGTACCGTATATGGGAAGTAGCTGAAACAAAGTTCGTTCGATATATTTTGCTCCTAATTTTCATGAAAGTTATACACTCGCCGCGCTTACCCCTTTTTCGTTTCAGTGATACCAAAGGTTTCAGGAAATTTTCGCAACGGTATAGAGAGAAAGCAGTATGAATCTATGAAACGAATCGAGTCAGCCAGAATCGAGATGGAAATGTAGCGGGTGCCTTTAGCGATAACTCTCGGGCATAATTTTCGCTCGAATAAATTATTGAGGTAACAATATGAGTCGAATGCGGCGCCAAAGTGGCAGATGACTGTATATCGGGTGTTGATTCTTTCGAATGAGAGTAACTTGTCCAAGAAAGAATTCACCGTGTTCTTTCCATACCAAAAGTAAGTTGGACTTCCGTGCTCATGTTGAAGAACGCACGAAACGGCGGCCAATTCATGGCTGGATGCGTTAGTCGATGTTTCAAAGTCCAGATACCAACAGACCTCTCGCCTTTTAGATTCTTCACAACGTACTGGTTCGACGAGTTCTTTTTTCAATCGCTCTTCCGATTTGAATGTTATCATGTCCGGTGGCGTATCATCCTCACAGTAAAATTTCGGAATCATGTGGAAATGATCGGAAAAAGCTGGTACGAGTGCGCGACACAAGTTGCATTTGGTGAGCATACAGTTGTGAGCTTCTCTCGGGAGCAGTTTCTCGGGCGGTACCCACTTATCGCAATGCTCGCATTTTCGCTCCTTACCGCATATCTGAAATGAGGGAATGGAATAGCAACTCAGGGCTTTGAAAGAAAGTCAGAAAACGAGCAGTGTGTACCTTTTCAGTATGGGCCTCGGCACAAAGACGTGATCGGAATTTTTTGGAACAGTCTCGACAAGTATAAATCTCATTTTCAGCTGGGCCGCTTCTATTATCACAGGTTTCATTCTTACAAAGATTGCACTGGTCGTCTCGTTTTGGACAAATATGATCCTTCCTGGTTCTGGCTTTCTTGCAATGGAAACAGAAATAGTTTCTATTGAGGAGCCCTTTCATACTTTTGATACAGTAGTAGTGCCCATCAAAGAGTAGCAAGTTGATCTGAAATAATGAGCCTTCTTCATTTCGCCTGCTGGTAAAGCGTATTTGGAAAATACACACCTGTTTCAGTTTGAAAACACCGCTCGTCCAAAGGAGTTCGATAGAAGTTTGACCAGGCTCGTAGATGTTAATTTCATAGTTTTCTAATCCAATTTTAACTTTTTCAAAGTCTTCGGTACTCATTTCTCTCATGTCGAGACCAGTTTCAGTTACAAAACCTCCGCAAACCGCAATTTCCATTGCCCTATTGGTTTGCCATTGAACAGTCTTGTACACGCTTGATTTCTCACCATCCGTAATGGCCATCCCGATTGCGCAAGCTTTGAGTCCGCAATAACCCTCTTCGCCTTTCGGAGAAATTATCGATCGCTTGTTTTTCAACCATTGAGACATATTTGCAATCGAGCGTGTTCGAAAAGATTGGTTTTTACGACCACTACCAGGCCGCGGCAGTCGTGTGGAAACTACTGTTAACTAAAATAGAGTTAGAGGCTTGCACGAGTAGCCCGTTTTATAATTTATAGACGGGGCTTACCTTTGTTGTCTGATTTAATCGAAACTCGCTATACGATTGAAGCACTTTTTCAATCTGCGAAAACATGTAATCCATTGAAAAATCGCCCGCCTTAACGAATGGGAGCGCAATTGGATTAGTTAATCCATCGTTTTCAAATATAATCCTAAATCGATCGTATGGCTCCAAATTTTTTGTTAAATCATTCACGGCAGATTGAAAAATTGGCTCAAAGTTCCGAATTAGCCTGTCTCCGCCTAAGGTCTCCAAATTATTGAACGAGAGTTCATAATCGCAAACCTGAAACGGGTGTGTGTAAATAGGGCAAGAACGGTTTTAGTGAATTTCACTCTTGGTTTTACCTCTGTGTGAAGTTTGTCCGAGTTATGGCACCTCGTTTTTGTTAGAGTATAGTAGGCGTTTAGATTTTCTATGTCGACGTCCAAGTCATCTTTTTCTTCGGTTGGCTCATCTTGCACGTAATCGGATGGCGACTGGCTGTAGTCAGAAGGCGGTTGGTCGTAGTCCGATGGTGGCTGGTTGTAGTCAGAAGGCGGTTGGTCGTAGTCCGATGGTGGCTGGCTGTAGCCAGAAGGCGGTTGGTCGTAGTCCGATGGTGGCTGGCTGTAGTCAGAAGGCGGTTGGTCGTAGTCCGATGGTGGCTGGCTGTAGTCAGAAGGCGGTTGGTCGTAGTCCGATGGTGGCTGGCTGTAGTCAGAAGGCGGTTGGTCGAAATCTGATGCCGACTGACTATAGTCCAGTGGTTGGTTGTAATCGGAAGATGGCGACTGTTCATAATCTGATGGTGATCGACCAAGACTAGGAGAGGGCTGTTCATAATTCGTTGGCGATTGATCATAGTTGGAGGGAAGCCGGTTATGCTTGGAAGGTAACCACCGTTCGGCGTAGCCCAAGGATGGCTGTTCGTAAAAGTCCTTGGGTGGCTCAATATTGCTAGAAATTGAATCTTCACTTTGAAATTCGCGTCTTTCCATTTCTAAAACATGAACAAAGTTGGAGCACCTTCACTTTTTATATCTTTTCAACCTCTTTCCTTTTGCTTTTAGGATGCCACAGGCCTTGACTGACTACCTCTTTCTACTCAATCAATTTTAACGGACTCATTACCTTTTGTCTCATCCAGGATTTTGGAAGCTTAGTCACAGGGTCTGGATTTATTTCTCCTTTCTACTCAGTCAATCTTATCCCGGATTCTTGGAGCCTTAGTCACAGGGCCTGGATTTATTTTTCCCTTCTACTCAGTCAATCTTATCCCGGATTCTTGGAGCCTTAGTCACAGGGCCTGGATTTATTTTTCCTTTCTACCCAGTCAATCTTATCCAGGATTCTTGGAACCTTAGTCACAGGGTCTGGATTTATTTTTCCCTTCTACTCAGTCAATCTTATCCCGGATTCTTGGAGCCTTAGTCACAGGGCCTGGATTTATTTTTCCTTTCTACCCAGTCAATCTTATCCAGGATTCTTGGAACCTTAGTCACAGGGTCTGGATTTATTTTTCCTTTCTACCCAGTCAATCTTATCCAGGATTCTTGGAACCTTAGTCACAGGGTCTGGATTTATTTTTCCTTTCTGCTCAGTCAATCCGCTTTTAAATTTAAATTTATAACCCTATTCACTCTCATTCAATCTTATGATTCATTGAAATTCCTAGACTGGATTTCTCTTTAAAACAAAACGAATATTACAGTTTTTCAGTCCCGTCTCGCTTGTTGAAATGGAACTTTCTCCAAGCACGGAAGGTAAATTAGGAATTGGGTCACTTATGGAGGAAGATTACGAGGAGGAGAAGACTGGACCTGGATGGCAAACAAAGGGGCGAGTTTATCCGAAGTCAGTGAAGAGTGTAAAGAAATTTCCTCGAAAAGGGAAATTCGAGGCAGAGGAAACCGCTCCTAATTCTATTGTTAAAGTTGGTGGTGGACAAAGATTTACTTTAGACATGGTACGGGAACCGTTCATACCAGACGGTTACCATAGAGTCGATCAAGGGCCTCTACCTGGTAGGTCCTTTAGTTGTGAACTTATTGATTTGATATTAAGACATTGGTTTCATATCAAGAGTTTTTCAATTAAAGGAGTCTACGCTTATTCTACAATGAAGAAGGAAAAAGGGAGCGAGAAAAATATGATTCAGGCTATAGCAATCGAAAAGATGTACTACGATAAAGAGCCCACTACCGGCTCTCTTTTCCTAAATGAAGAAGGGAAAGCCCTATTGAAAGAGGGTGGTGGTTGGAATGTACCTAAATTCGATCGGGCCGAGTCCCTCCTTTTATTAGCCGTGCTGGCTTTTCTACTTCGCCAGCAAGGCGTCACAAAAGCCAAAATCAATGAAGCAATCGATCAGTATTTTGAGAAGATGATGAAAGAATAGTTGTAGGTAATTTCATGAAACGTGATGAAAGGCGAGTTTTGGGACTTTGTGTGAAAGATGATGAAAGAAAAGTCTTACTATTTTCATCTAAAACTCACAGTCAAGAAGATTCTTTTCCAATGAGTCAATGTCATGTGATCTAAAGGCGGTGTTTCGTATATAAAGACATAACAACTATCTAACTTACCCTCTTGTCTGATGGACACGAAAGCCGAGCTTGAGCGTTTGTATTCTGACGCCGGCGGGCCTGCCGGTTTCGCACGAGCTACTGAATTGTACCACTATGCGAAAAAAGCTGGTCTGGAAGTGACAAAGAAAATGGTGCAAGAATTTCTCTTCTCAAAATCTTCTCATACTGAGTTTCGCCCCATACGGAAACGGGCTTTTAAAAGAAACCCGATCAGTGCGAATGCTCTGCATGAGAAATGGTTTATGGATTCAGCCGTTATCCCAAAACAGTTACAAAGCGGTCATTCGAAATATATTATTGTTGCTGTAGATGCTCTAAGTAGGTGGGTACAAAATTCCCTATACTCACTTAGCTTTACAGTACACCCAGAAACAGAAGAACCCGCTAATAGATTTTATTTGTAAGTTCTTACTAAAGTCTTGCATATTGTCAAATACAAATTTTCTGGATAATCCTGTTTTTACACACAAGTGCGTACATAAATGTTTTATTTAATTTTAAAGGCAAATATTCGCGCGTATGGTAACATCGTTGAAAGCTAAAACTGTAAGTAAGGCTTTTGAAGACATCGTCGACCAAGTTGGATTTTCACCCGGTGTTGTTGTCACTGATGGGGGTATGAATTAATGGCCCTAAAACGTGTTACATACGAGAGTTTTACAAGTTTTTAACAGGCACTGAATATTTGAATGCCACATTTCTCCAAACGCTAAAGGACAATCATTGTACTATACAAAAATCGACTGCTGGGAACCCGTTAAATCCAAGCAAATCAGTATTGGCGGAAAATGGAATTAAACGAATGATGACTAGAATTTATCGCGTTTTGAAAGAGCGCAAAAGTAGAAAACTAACGCCAGAGTTACTGCAAGAAGTTTTGGATGGCCTCAATGCGGTTCGAATGAAATCATTGAACAATTTGGCTCCCAAAGATGTCACCCTCGTAAATCAAGAGGAAGTAGCGCGCTTGCGTTCCGAAAAAGCTGAGTCACAACCAAAAGTCATGGCAAAATTCCCAACCGGGTCACGAGTTATGATTAGGGCGAAATATGATGACTCATTTCGGAAAGCCTATAAAGGCGCGGTCGATTCGCCTGAGATATTCACAATTAGTTCTGTTTCTATACCCCGTGGTGGGGTGGCTGTTGCTAAACTAGTTGACCAGTTCGATAAGCCATTGGAAGGATTTTATTATTTTGATGATCTAATACGAGTGAGTTAGTTGATGGTAACAAAACTCGTTTGGTTAGACAGTAAGGCTTCTAGTACAGAAGTAAAGTTTGACGGAAGTAGATTGGAGGTCAGGTTAGCAATCCCTCTTCGGACTGAGACAAAAACCGTTGTACACCTGGTCGAATCCATAATAGGCCCTGTGACTAATTTAGATCCTGACGAACGGGCTCTTTACATTACTTGTAATCTAACTTTACCCCAGCCCTTTAATAACTGCTTTACACCCATTATCGGCTGCGTTTTTGTGGCTGAGCTAGAGCCAGGCGCGACTAGAAGACATATTCCCTCTAAGATTCATCCTATTACGAGCGTGAATTCAGTCTGGCCAGGTACTCATCAAAACATTGTTTTGGACATTCTTAAGAGCAACGGGCAACCAGCGACGTGTGCCTCGATAAGCATCTGTCTAAAATTTATTGATGCAATTGGGTCAGACTAAATATCAGCACCATTGTCCACAAAAGTTGACGAAACAGCGCCGAATCACGCCAGTATTGATTCAACCGCCACCAATTAAATTGACACCTTTTCCACCAGTTGAAGAGGAGGCCACCACGCAATTATCCTCGCCCCGCGTTCGAGAGGAGGAAGAAAAAACGGCGAAAGTAGAAAAGGAGATTGGGCTCGTCCCATTGCCTATTGGAAAACAAAAGCGGGCGAGTACTAGGAAGAAGAGTAGGGCCTTAAAAAAGAGAAAGTCCCCGCCTAAAAAGAGTAAAGCCTCACATAGAAAGAAAAGTAAGAAATCAAGGCTCGGTTCGAAAAAATTAAAACATTAATTCTGACGAAATGTCTGAAGAGCCGCCGACAAAAATTGCGAAATGCTTTCTTCCACCATTTAAAGGCGGTAGACGGCCTTTGGTTGACACGGCTGTCAGAGAAACCCGTTTAGTTAGAGTTAGTCCTAACCGAAATCCTCCATTTAACATTAGCGCGGCAGATACGAAGTTGTCCTTCGTTTATACAGCCTGTAACAATTGCTACTTGTCCAATGAGATATTTCTTAGTATTCGCCTGAAGATTTTACACACAGACGGAACCAACCTTACGGCCGAAGAGAGTGTGTGTTTATGTTCCAACCCAATCAACAGTATATTCAATAAGGTGGTCATGTCCATTAACGATCGAGAGTGTTACACATCTTTAAATTATGGTCTCGTCAATTATATCACAACAGCCGCGTTCCTCCCTTCCGAGGCGCAAATACGGGCGAATGATACGGCCCTGTTATACTTGGAGGCGGGAGACCCCGATAGTTTTGATGAACCCTCAAAAAAGGATAGGTGCTCTTTTTACGAGGCTAGCACCGAAGTGGACCTTTACGATAGATTTAGGTTATACCCGTTATCGGCTGACACCTATTTTCCATTTCAAACCAAGCTTCAGTTCGATCTTTTCACTTATTCCCCGAAGCAACTTATTCAGTCAAACACGAGTGATAAAAATTATATGATCCAAATTACCCATTTCGAGATGCATGTTCTCAGTTTCGAATGCAGAGATGAGTTTCTACGCTCCCAACTGGACTCGTTCAACCACGGAGAAGAATCGTGTTTCAATTTTAAAGACCCCGAAATTTATATGCTCAATTTAAGAGAGGGCATACGTGAAGCGGCAACACCCCAATATAGCTTAACGGCCTATCCACGACGCGTTCTAATCGCTTTTGTGCCCGAAGTCAATTATACAGGAGATTGGGCGAGGTCCATGCACAACTTCAAATCATGCTCGACGCGGGAATATAATGTTAGAATCAACAGTACTGAATGGACCCTGCGCTTAAATACGGGTGGCGAGGATGACAGCATGTTTCTTTATTGGCTATATCGCGGTCTAGGCTTCGATGAGACAAGAGGGGCCGGGAGTAGGATTTCTCGCGGCGGGACGTCGCGAAAACTTCAAAACACCCTCAAATGTTTCTACGTCATGGCGTTGGATACGTCACCTAACCATATGGCCGACTGCGAGGACATCCTGTGCGCCACACCCTCCAGCGCGGTTTTAACAGTAAACGTGGCCTTCGACAGACCCCTTCCCGAAGCCATGATTATGCTTGTGATTGCGCAAACAGATAAGATTTTGAGTGTAACACCGGGCAAACCGGCCTCTCTATTTCCCGCCCCTACCGACACTATCGAAACATTTTAAATGCGCCCTCTACCTGTTAGCTCACCTTCAAATTGCTTGGAGACACGTTTTTATTGTTCTAGTTTACAAATATGAATATTGGAAAAGAGGTGACGGCTATGGACGTACTACAAGGGCCCACATTTTTTTGCACGTGTATAGGTGTCGCGAGAAGTGGGAAGAGCCACGCTATTGCTGAAATGTGCTGCTCTCATAACGCCTTTCAAAAACGGTATACGAGAATCGGGCTGGTTGTAGCACACGAGAATCAAGAAGTCTATGAAAACATTAAAAAGTTTTGCCGAGCCAATAATATTCTCTTCGCCATGAGCCCGTACGACGAAAAGTTCATCTTAGATTTTTGCACAGGGGCGAAGTGGAACGGGGAACCGGGCCTATTATGGATTGACGACTGTTTTCGTGAACTGGACACAAATCGATCCATTTTAACTCAATTAGCTTGCAATCTCTCCTCCCATGGGTGCGATATAATCGTATGCGCTCAGTCCACTAATTTCAAGTCCGTGGCTTTCCGACACGCTGTGCAGAACTCATCATACATTCTCTTGTTCCCTAGTCTTCCTTTAGCCTCGGGTATACGCTGGCTTAGTAGAGTCTGGTTTCCAGAATATCCCAATCTCCTACCCGAAATAACATCGCAGGCACCGCCCTATTCCTTCTTCATAATAGACGCGAGACAAGAGTGCCAGCCCTGTTTACGAATCCGTCAATTCTCACCCCATCAAAAGAATAAAACTATCGTGGCCTATATTCCAGAAGATGAGCAAGAAAGGGGGGACCAGTAAGCGCATCGTCAAGTACGCTCTAGTTCCAACAACTGAGTCAGGGCAGTTGTCAAATTTTATTTCTATTTTTCAAACGAGCGAGTCGAAAGAGAAAGCTGCCTCTATCATCGCAGATTTACTACCGTTAGAAAATGTAACATTTAAAGTAGATCAAGACGGGTTTGTTGAAATGAAGAGCGAAGCGGGTGGGGTCGACTGGTTCGCGACTGATACCTCATTTCCTACTTGGTTGACTTGGTTAGTTGAAGAAGGGAAACCGAGACCAGCAAATTTGCTTTTACCCCTACTTTACACTATTAAAGATTTGCCTAGCCATGTTAGAATGTATGTCCAACAGAAAAAATAAAATGACTCACCCTTGGGTGTGAAAGCGGACCAAAGAAGGAATTCTGATCAGGTTTCCACGGTATTTCTGAAATGCAAGAGAAGAACAGTCTTGAAAAAGCGAAAGCGAGGGGATTGAGGTAAACTAACTTATCATCCGGGGGAATTTCATGAGGCTGTTCGCTGGTCGCCAGCGAAGCTGCCTCGTTTTCACGCGTCAAAACCTGCTCACTCGTAAAATTTGACTCGGAGGGTGGCGAAAGCAAAGGCGATTGATCCGCACGCCTGAAAACGAGAGAACAAAGCCTCGTTAAATAAGCACGGGTGAGGGGTTGAGGGTTGTGCTGTCTAGCTGAAATTTGACTTGGATGATCAAGAGAGAGCAAATGTCGACAAACCTCGATCACAGCCTGAAAGGAACCTTCGTTCCCTAGGGCTAGCAAGCAAGCGTAGCTTTACGATATAGTCGCTATTTCTAGACAAGAGGCACACTCAGGCTAGCACATCAGACTCATATTCCCACAAACAGAATGTAGAAATGAAATTTTATGATTCTTCCAGCTACAGCTGCGAGGTTTGGCTCTACTTATCGACAAGAGCTTTTATTTTCCGAAGTACCTAAACAGCGGCCATGAAAACTCATACTACTTACTCATTTTCCAAGCGAAGTGGTGTGACCCGAGGGCGCAAGAAAAACGTGATAACGAATGCGAGAAAAATGACCGCAGCTATCGGGACCCCGATCTCGACCGCCAGTAAACTAGAAAGAGAATGGTGTCTTTGGAACTGGACAAAAGGATAGGAAACTACTCAAGCTAACTTATACATTTTCTGGTTGCCGTTGCCTTGCGGGATAGACGTTGTTGTCCTAAATCGGGATAGAAACTAAATAAAGAGAAAAATTGAAGAAGGAAAACTTACGGTAAACTCGTCGTATTAGTTGGCGAACATCCACACGAACAATTTACACATTCGAAACACTGCGCGCCGCTGCATCTGATCGAATTCACCGAGCAAAAACAGGCGCAATAGGCCGGCTCGGACATAATTGCCAAAACCAGTCGAGGCATGACATTGAAAATTGACTCGTCACAGATGAATGTTGACCCAACTAAATTGATTTGCGTGCTCGAATTGGCACACGTCAGATGTCGAATAGAAGAACAGCGATCGCGACTATTGCATCTTATAAAAGGGTCATTAGGGCCGTCTTCACAAAAGCATTCCGCCGTAACCACCGTAAAAAATGAAAATAAAGCCAAAATCGAAAAAGAAGCCATTTTTTATAATTTAGTACTTGTCGAAGCTGAAAATCTGAAATAAAATACTAGGTTTTCTAGTGCGTATTTATAAAAGTATGAGCGAAAAGAATTCAGTCGGGGATGAGTCAACACAGGCCCGGCTGCGGGGTTGACTGGATCTAGCTAGCAAACAGCTTTACCCACTTTCCATCATCAATTTAAAGGCTAGTCGAAGAAAAAACAGTCGACTCAGCGGGTTCATCCATCATTAAAGAAAACTTTTAAAAGCGGACAGAATAATATAAAATCAGTAAAAGCTGGAAGAGAGTTATAATGCGGAGCTACGCACCCGCATAAAATATTTTCAATTCCCGCAGAGCGGTAAGCACTCTTATCAAATTGAAACATCAGTTGCGCAAAAGCACTGAGCCGAAACTACACACCAAAAAATGCGCAGTATTACAGTACTCCATTAGAAGCAGGGGTGCAGACTTCAATCCTGATCCTGTCAAAGAAAAATTGCGTCTAGAAATTTGAAACTTTGACCAGACCAATTTGAAAATCGAAACCGTAATCAAAAAATCGTTCTTCCAAATGAATATTTTCACAATTTATAAATTACTTTTTTTGGCAATTTTATTGTGGCGAGCACAAAAACACTATGTCGACTTGGACAAAAAAATTGAACTGATCGGATTTGGAATGCGGGGCCAGCAGGAAGAATTACGACAAATCGGAGAACAAGTTCGAAAGAATGGAAACAAGGCCGAAACAGTGGACAACTTATCAAAAAGTGTGGCCAAATGTGATCGCGAACGTGAGGACGAGAACAGCGCCAAAACCATCGTTTTGGTGATCGCGTTTGCAATATTGATTTTTTGGCCGATTTTTTTGCTCGTAAAACGGAAAAATGGCAAAGCGACCAATGGGCCAGTCAAAATAAAAATTTCTGAGACGATTGCCATAGTTCTCATTTTGGCATTTATGTTGGCGCCAATCGTAGAAGCAAGGGTAAGCCAAATTTGGATTTAAAACTAACAATAAGAGAGAGGTTTCGCTTGTCCTATTGTAAAGATCAGGTAGCCGCTATACCCATTTGAACTTTGATCCTCAAATCCTCAGTCTGAAATAATTACGCTTGCATGTTCGACTTGACGCACTTCCACACACCAGCTAAACTGGAAGCAACTCATAAGGACTTTTCGTATTGGAGTGATGATACAATTTCTCATCAAATCAGTATTTTCAGTACGCCTTGGTTGTAGTGCAAAGCGGCCTAAAATCTCTCCTGTTTTCTCTTTCCCTTAAATGTGAAGTTGAGAAAACTTGCTAATCCGGCTCGTAGTGCAATTAAGCTGCCTGGAAAAAGGAGCTTGAATCAGACTTGAATTTCGTTTACCGCCATAATTATTTTGATCCTATTCCAAACTTGCGCTCACGATATGAATAGCCACTCTCACCTCGAGGTGCTTCAATTAGTCTGGCACCATACAAATGTGTGGTTGCGAAGGCTTTGTCCACTCAATCGAATTGAGAGATATGGGAACATATACCCTATATTTCTCTATTTTATAACAGCGCCTTGGTATCAACCAATCCAAACTCTAACTAGTTCCAGCCCATACCTTGCTTCAGTACCAAAATCTTACTATCTTAACTGACACTTATTTCAGTGCCACTGTTCCAATGACGATGAAACAATCATTTGTGAAAATGAAGAGTTGGTACTTTCCAATGTTAAGAACTTGGACTGTCGAAAAGAAGCTACAAAACTCAACATCAAAGCTACGAAAATCAATTGCAACGCCGCCATTGGAAAATGGCTACCGAAACTTCAAACGATAATTACAACAGTCGAGGGATGCGGGTGTGTTTGTGGACAGGCGTACAAAATCGAGTGCCGAAATTGTAACTGTGCTTGCAGAAGCCCAGCCGCGGCCACCCAGTAAGTACCTCATGACTAAAAAACCTGAATGAGCTTAGCTGCCTGCATTCAAACAACGAAGAGTTATAGCAGCCTTGAGTGAAGGGAAATAGACTAAACAAGCTTGAAAATTACCACTAAGGTTGGTTAAAAACATGAGGCACACATGATTGTGGTTCTGTGTAAATAATAGAGCAAAAAGCGCGCCAGGGTGAAGTTACTGTTTGATTATGGTAGCTTGTAGCAGCCTAAGAATGAGAGGAAAAGCTAGATTGTGGCTTGGTCTAGCGGTCCCCACTTTCGTGAATACTGGGACAATCTCTGCAGGCACAACGACGAGCTTATCCTTGCGAGAAGGATGACTTTGGCCATCCCAACCCATATCACCACAAAGGTCACCCCAATCATTACTACCACTAGGATCACTCTGGTGGGTACAGCCATCAAAACCATACGAACGAGCACCGCCACCACAAGGACCACCCTGTCGAAAAGGACCACCAAAACCGTACAAATGAGAAGCACTAGCGTCACCTTAACCACCCGAGAGACCTCAGCGAGCACCAATGTAACCCCGACAGCCCCAACGACCACTCATGAGACCTCAACGACCATCGATGCAGCCCCGACAGTCCCAACGACCACTCATGAGACCTCAACGACCATCAATGTAGCCCCGACAGTCCCAACGACCACTCATGAGACCTCAACGACCATCAATGTAGCCCCGACAGTCCAAACGACCACTCATGAGACCTCAGCGACCAACAATGACACCCCAACAACCTCCGAAGAGAGCATAACCGGAAACGTGTGCTGTAATATGAGCCATTTGATCCAAATGTGGGAAAAGTAAGCAGGACGGGAAAAGAAAGTGTAATATAAACTAAACACTGACCTTCTTAGGCTCTATTATATTAACGCCACATCAGTCAAATTGTTCAGGGTTTCTATAAAAGAAACGTATGTAAATGAGTAGAGATAGAGGAGGACCTCCTAATTCGTTCAACTTTATAGGAAACTTTCCATTGAGAACGAAGAAAAAGAAAAGAAGGATATGAATGGAAAAAATGGAAAGATCAACGATGTCGACCAGCAGGGCGAGCTGAAATTGAAAATTGAACAAGAAAAAGAGTAAGGAACTTTAAAGAAGAATCTGAGAGAGCATGGCCGCAAACCAAGATTCAGATTTCAATCTTATTACAAACACATCTTTTATAAATGAGTTGGAAAGTGGAAGAAAAAGGAGACCCTTTTAGGTCATAGTTTTGGTGTTCAGCTGAAAGCCCGCACTTCCAATTTGTTCCTTCCCCTTACTTACAGTCATACACTAATGCATCAGCATGTGGTCATACTAAAAAACGAGCCAAACGGAACTACGGGCTCATACTTTCTTCTTGATGGCCATGGGGGAATACGGACTTCCAGTTGGACAAAAAACTGGAAGCTATATGACACCCTTCTTCTTCCACTTATCCTTTAGGATAAAACTCCCATCTGGGGTGTCTATTCTGTCAGAAACCCAGACTCAGTGGACCGCCAGGTCGTTTGAATGGGTCCTTAAAAACGTAGTACACTTCTGAAGCGATGTCAAAATAAAAAACACAGAAATGCTGAATATCACACTCTTCACCCGTGTCAATCGTTTTCAAAACCCCCTCCCTTTTTTAGAGATTTGAGATCAAATCAAAAAATTATGTTAGTCGCAATAATCGTGATGGCATTCGGATGGTTGAGCACCACATGCTGCTGCTGTTGCTATATTTGGTGCAAACAAAGGCAACGAGCGATCCAGAGAACGATCCAATTGGAACTCGGTAATACGAGTCAGGCGCCATCAGTCGAACAACCACCAAACAATCTATTGGATACTGATGTGCCTGTTCAAGAGGAAAGGAGCGGATTTTGGGACTTTTTTAAAAAATAACGTTGTGCTAAATTTGAGGTAGCTGCATTTTTGGTCTTGGAAGGATGGTCAGGGTTTTAAACAAAATCTAAGCAAAATTTATTGATTCAGCTTTATTTCTTTTTTGAAAAAGAAAAGAGATGACCAATTTTCATTGACCAAAAAGTATAAACTTCTGATTAAGAAATGTTGCGTTTGGAATCGAGATGACCAATTTTTTGTTTGATAACCAAACGATGTAAATTTAGACTGCCTTGCCTTGCAAAAAACGACCAAAATTTCACCAAAACAGTATAAATTTTTTATTAGACTGAATACTTTGTCGTGAAAAGAGAAGTCACTTTCCTTTGATGTCGTGTTTTACTTTCGAAGAAACTTGGAAAGTTTGGAGATTTGCGAGTTTACAAGTATCCTTTTACACAATTTAACGAACATGAGCAAATTTCATAATGTACACGCACGACATAAAAAGGCAGCTGGGGGTTTGGCTAGGATTTTTCATGAATTCAATTTTTCAAACACTATTTCGCGAAATGGGCTTGACTGCTTTAATTAACTTCTTCCTGTTACAGTATTGGGTGTGGGAGCGTCTGGTCACATTCAAAGGGCTGCTGTGGAAAGATATCATAGGACATCCTCCCTATGGTAAATCTTGGGTCCATACTCACCTTCGAATGTGTACTTGCACACACAACCAGAGTTACAGCGAGCGGCTATTCGTCTCAAGCCACTCTCCCAATGCCTATGACCAGTGTCGGTCGTACCATCATGCCATTTTTCGGTGAAGGCCCGCCGCTCCCGAAGCTCCATGCGAGAAAAGAAACATGGAGGAAACCTTGTATAGGAGGGATCATGGATGATGTGGTATCGCTGACACTCCCAAGCCAACTCTTGGTTGTGTGTTTTACACCAAACATAACCCTCGGCCAAAGTTCGCTGGCTACACCCTGGATAGCCGCACGGCGGCTTATGATTAACGCAGTATTTAAACTGCGGTCCAGGAGTTCTGTTTTTACACCCTGCTTCTACACACGGCGGTTTGAAGCTTCTCACTGGCTGACATCCCGAGGCGAAGCCATAGTCGTAAAATAATAGTTCTACATCCTCTCCAAAACTGTCCCAGGCGACAAAGTTACCCCAGCTGCCTTCATAGGAAAATGCTAAACTAATACTAGGCGGAAAAACACACATGCAAAAGTATCCTTTACAAACTGGACACGGGGCGAATCCAAGGATGTTGCCGATATTGTCGTCCTTTTCGAGGGCCGTGCTGTATCCCAGCCATGACCTCGCCCGAGAAAAAACCTGAAATGGACATATTCAGAAAGAAAAAAGATTAACTTATGTCTCTCGCTCACATACCAGCGCGATGATGGTTAAAATTTTTCAAGCATTTTGCCTTCAACTTTAGACTTTGACAAAGAAGAATGAAAAAGAAAAAAGCAAAAAGGAGGCTGAATGAAATGAACCCGGCTGAAGGGATGGACGATTAATGAGTTGGAGCAAAAACGCTAACACACTCCCAACTGTTGCAAGCTAAGAAAAAAGTGCGCAAGCAGACCTAAAAGAGGGGAGGGTGAAAACGTAAACTTCCTAAGGGATCCTAAAGTGAAAAGAACCGAACCAGCACCGAGAACAGTTGACTGATTGACCAGAAATTTTCACGGACCAAAACCCTTGAAATGAAAAGACAAAAAACAAGCCAAATAACAGGAAAAAAGCTATAAATCAGCGGTTGTGAAGAAAAGGTAAACCGGGTTTCTGACAAACGATCTACCAAGACAAAAGACGAAACTTAAAACTATCAATTAAAATCTACTAAAATCGCCTCAGTACAATCACGGTCATTCCAGAATCTTCCAAAAGGAAAGAAAGTCATAAATAAGCGTTCCAAAAGGCCTAACCGAGTTGTATAAAAGGAAGCAAAAACCTATAGAGAGCATCCGAGCAAAAACTGATCTTCGAAATGGCAACGAATAAGCAAGGCTTCTTACTTTTTCTCAAAGAAGTTTCGAATGAGACGATTCGCGAGGCCGACAAACGATGGAGGGCGTTATCAAGTCAAGAACGCGGCCGTTATCGCGATCTTGCCCGAATGCGAGAATCGACCAATAGTGATAACAATTCACCATCCGAGGCGGGAACCGAGGAAGAAAATCCTCGTCAGACGAGGCAGGAGGAGAACATGGCGAACCAGGCGGTGGAGGAGGAAGCCACGAAGAACGACAACACTGGAGAACCAGGTCAAGAAATCGTGCCTGTTAGGGACAATGCCGCCGCAACTGTAGCACCTTTTTCCACTCAACAAAAATGGGGAGCCGTCTTATCGGCCTGGTTCCCCCAATGCCCCGCCTGTAAGGCGGTGGTATTGTTGATTGGAAAAAAGTGCACCCGTTGCGGTCATCAAATGATACGACCCGGTGTGCTCTTTGTCAAAATCGCCTTTCGTTAGAGAGCGGGTGTTGATGAATAGCACATTGTAGGCTACGCTTAGTTAGATAGGGTGTGCAGTAGAAATTTAGAAAAGGAAAGTGATGATACTTTATCAAATAGATTGTTTTTGTTGCGCCATTAATTAGTTTTAATATGAACCGTTTGTAAAAGAATAAGCTCCGCTATTAGGGCGGTCAGAGAAAGCAATGGTTTAAAAGAGCGAATCAACCTTTCCAAAAATCTAAAAACACTGTTCACAGAAGAGAAGAGATTAAAACTCGCTTTTTAAAAAGGATCTTATACGCTATCCACAACTTATCCAAAAACAATCACATAAAACCAGTTGAACCGAACCCGCCAACGCGTTCATCCTTTGGGATAGGTTTAAAATCATGTTCCCCCGAAACTCCCACAACTGGGTAGGCTGCGCGTTCGCAAATGAGTTGAGCGATCCTCATACCCTTCCAGACACGAAACTTTGTCTGTCCAAAATTATGAAGCAAAACACAAACATCGCCTTTATAATCGCTATCTATGACCCCTCCTTTGACGTCAATCGAGTTATAACGGATTAGGCTTGAACGAGGTGCAATACGACCATAAGTACCCGGAGGTAGCACGAGGGAAATATGAAGATCAATACCGACCACCTCGTTAGGGTGAATAGTAATATCGATTGGTGAATACAAATCGAGACCAATAGACTTTGAAGTCTGCTGAGCCGGCACATGGGCATTAGGAGAAAGCAATTTGACCAAAAGAACGGGTCGATGTTCGCTTTTGATTGGAGAAGGAGCAGTCATTTCTAAATCTTTAACTTGAGCACCAAGGAACAGAGAATCGGGCTGGGCTTCACTCATTTCAGAATGGGATAAAATAGAAAACGAGAAACATGAAAAATAAAAGACTATATAAGGACCAGGAAATCGTTTTCAGTTGAAAAGTAGGCATGTAAAAGTATCGCTCACGTATATATGACATGATTTAGTAGCAAAACCTTCAAGTAGAACGCGTACCAAAGCGGTAAGAGAGTGTAGTACACTAAAAAATAATTAGTGTTGAGTCACCTTCGGACATGCCCAGGGCGAAAGTAGGAGAATAAATTAGCATAACTTTCGAATGAGTCAAAAGCAATATACTTAGAAGAGGATTTATGCATACTGATTGGCTTGTAGAATTTAGCGTTGATCCGCCTTAGACGAAGGAAAGAAAACAGGAATAAAAGTGAAAGAAAAGATGGATGATTTAGTGGCACAGACGGTGTAACTTTCGAATGAGTCAAAGCAGCATACCAAAGTAACAAATTAATTCAGACTGATTCATTAGAAAACAATTCGAAGAAGGCAAAGATAAAAATGACTTTCGAATGAGTCACAAGGGCTTCATACCCTATAAAAAGAGGGTAAGCAAAGAAAAGCAAGAAAAACTGTAATATGGGAGGAGTAATCCAATTAATAATTGGGCCCATGTTCTCGTAAGTAAACCCTGATCTCTTAGAAAAGTAAGCATAGTGGAGGTAATAATTTCAGCGGAAAAACGACGGAGCTGTTGAGGCGCTTCTGGCGATATTCTATAGCTGGTAAAAACTGTTTGCTTATAAAACACGCCAAGGATGGGCGGTACTCGAAAACCGCCGTCGTTTCCCATTGTGGACAAAAAGAAGAAGCGTCAATGACACTCTCAGAACTAGCGCCAGCTTTCGAGAGAATAAGGATGTTCGAAATAGTATGTATAGATGAAGGTGAACTAAGATGAGACAGTACTTATCCTACTCATCCAATTGAGAAAATTCATATTTTAAAACCAGGACACTTTTTCGAAGATATTTGCGAAACGGCTGATGCTTTGGCGAATAGCGGGGTGACAGTGGTTATAGCCAGTCTGGACCAGGCAATGGAGAGATCAGCTTTCGAAACAATATCAGCCCTTATCCCAAAATCTGAAAAAATAATCAAACTGAACTCAATCTGTCAGGAATGTAACAAGGACGCGGCCTTCACCGACAAAATTGATCGTACTGATTTAACTGATATGGTTGGTGGAAAAGAAAAGTGAATACAGACAAAATATTAGCCAAGCAAATTCGAAGCCTAAACAATGCGATAAAAAATTTTAGATATGCAGCCCTATGTCGATCCTGCTACTTCCTAAAACACCCGGACGAAAAGAAAAACAGTATGGAAAAAATGAAAATGAAAAAGGGGGGAATTTGAAAATTAATCCTAGTGAAGTTGATTTCATTCTAAGCCGGATAAGCCTTTAAAAATGGTACAAATATCTTACCTTTCTTTAAGCTCGCGTTGACCGAGCTGATATATCGAACGAAGGTCATTGTTTTTCGCCAATTTTTCTTCGAAAGTAACACGCGTTGTGATTTTGAGCAAAAGCTGACACATTGAAACGTGACCTGACAATAAGGGCCTATGTAGAAATTAGCGAATCGAAACAAAATTAAATTGGTTGTATAAACAAAGGCTTACTTTAAATTCAAAATCGAGAAGAACACTTTTTTGGGCAGGCATTTTTCAATTAGTCTACGAGCCAGTGAGGGCGCGCAGACAGACTTTTGTGAGCCGCAACATTTAGAAAGTATCAGATTCAGATTCAGATTCGCACACTTTTTGGTTCCGACATTTCAGGTCATTTGAATGCGCTATGACGAACACGCGCTGACTACTGTTGACCAGCTTCGTACCTGAGTTGAGTGGGGAAGAATGATTAGCGATTTACTGAGGAAAATAGCTTCGCCACTTATCCTTACGGCTTTTAAAAAAGTATGAATAGATTCTAGATCGTATTTAGATGACTATCGGTGATGCGAATTTGCGCGTAAAAGATGTAGCTTACTATAAGTTTACTCTATACATACGAACCTACAGACACGCTTTAAACCCCGTCGGGGATAAGAGGAAACTAATTATGTACGCCGCGAGCGGGTCGGTACGTCTGTTAGAGGGGAGGGGGGGCCTGTACTTTAAAGAGTCACCAGGTGCTAGTCGGGATAATACACAGGGGCAGGCCTCTGGAGTGCTATCTTATACTACTACTTCGAACATGAGTTCTCGACGTCCCACGCTAAAAGGGCAAATTTTGTACTCGAATGGTGGAGCTGATGGCAACGCGTCCCCCTTTTCCTCGTCAGAGTGAGATACTGCGGGTGTCGCATCGTCTTCTGCAGTCGAGCCAGGCGTGGAGGTGGTATTACGAGCAATGCGCACACCGATGGTACGTACGGCAACAGCTAATGTCAACCATTCCTTCTTACGGAGCCAGAAACTAAATCCGACTACAGTGGCGATCAATAGAAAGGCGCTGAATAACTTAATGATCAATCTGATAGGCGTGTCTGGGCTAGTCTGTAACGTGCATTGGGCAGCGCAGCGATAGCTTTGAAAGGGACATTGAATATCGAACCCACATTCACAACTGCAGAGAGAAGCACACATCGAATTGTACGGAACGAAAATGGTGGTTAAATTAGTGAGTAAGGCGAACAAGGCTGGTTGGCAAAAGTCTGAATTCACGAAGAGCTTAGTCGGCTTACAGTTCTCTACAGTGGACGAATCAGAATCGACTCGATCGCGGCAATCTAGCTGTCCTGGCTCGATGCAACCACAGTCGGCGGCACACCTGCCATCCCAGACCACAACGGCAAGGCCACCCCAAAAACGAAAATACCTTCTCGGGCTATGATGCTCCAGCCCTCTCCTTCTGGTACTGTAGAACAATGCCATAGCTAATAACCCAACGACCAACCATTTGACCACCCCGGAGGCCAAATGAAGAAACGGGCCCACTAGCGCAAACTTCGCTTAGGTTCTTTGCCAATTCAAGTTGCGCATCAGACACACACTCCACGCGCGAAATGTAGCTTTGCACCCCACCCGCCAGCTCATCGAAAAGACGGTTCTGCTCAAATAGAATATGGCCGTATTGACGCTTCAAATGTGCGCAATGTTCTCTCTCTTGTCGCAAAGTCATCAATTCCTGTCCGATACGCGATTGGTTCGCTGATAGCAGACGATACTTTTTGTACTCCTTTGAAGCTGTCAGGAGTTTGTGATTTTCTTGATCACGTTCAACAATTAGAACCACATGATTCAAACAAATAATGCCAAGCAAGAAATAGACTTGCCAGTAGATGTTCTTTTTCTGTACACCAACGATAATGCTCGAAGTGCGCAAACGTATAAGCTTTGTTGGGCAGCTAAATCAAAACCAAACTGCTCATCCAAGTTCCTAGAGCATACATTAGTTTATATTAACATATTATTGTATTAGTGAATACGGTACACCAGCACATATGTACTATTAGCTAAATAGCAGATATGGACAGTGGGATTCATTCGGAGTACACTTTGATTGGAACAATTTTACGTGCCACAACTGAAAAGAAACATTTGGTCGCTATAATGGGCGACTGCAGCTACCCGCAGCAAAAAAGCGAGGTTTGTATTTCTGGGCTCATACCCAATTTGCGACTGGTTGCAACCCTAGGTTGCCAGTTGCAAGTAGAAAATTTTATGTAGAAGAATTCGAATCACATTGTGCGTGTTTTACCAGACAGTAAAGCAAGCAACAGTATGCAATTGATAGTTGCGATAGTGATCTTGCGCAAATCACTTTGCAGTTAGCCGTGAAAAGATGTTTGCACTACGCCCTTGTCAGCCATTATTGATAATTAGATTGCGCAGAAAAAATTTTATACACAGGGTATCTAAGACACAAGAAGATGCACAAAGAATTCAGTACAATAGGCAAACAATTATAAACAAAACACGAGGCGTCATAGGTCCTGTATTTCAAGCTATGCGCATAAGTTAGGTACACTCTCCCAATCCGTATATGCTTCCTGTATATGGCGTGAAAAGTTGCAAATTGGATCATGCTCACTTTGCAAAGCTCCTACTTGTTAGAGTAATTTGCGAAATCAAGAATATACATTGGCGAACTTGATCATTAATTTTACTAAATTAGTTACTTTTAGAAATGTGCGGACGAACCGTTTTCAAGTACGACTGAGAAGACTCTAGTAGTAGGGACGGGGTTATAGCCGGTTAAGGCTCCGCCTCGATCCCCGATCAATCCTCCATCGATCAGACCCAATCAACCAATCACCGAGCACCTATTCCACCCACTCACCCTCGAAGACGTCCTCCCATCCGCGCAGCAGACTTGATAACCTTGAAAACAAGACTGTACATTTGTGAATGACTCAGGTGGTCTCCTCGCTCCATCCATCTCGTACATTACGCAGTTCATTCGCGTATTCGAGAGTTTTAAGAGCCGTGAGCAGCGCTATGACTCATGTAGTTCTGAGAGAAAAGTGACTGGGCGTCTATCGGACAAAGTATAAAAAGAGCGCTAGAAACAGTTCAATTGTTACTATGCGAAGTAGGCTAATCATGGACGACGGTTTGGGTTTCGGAGACGAAATGACTAGGAGACGCCGATTCGAAAGAGAGGAGATGATTTTTAGATCGCGGGCTCGGTTGAGACGGATACAATCCTTGATTTCCTATTCAACTTCCATCGTATCCGTCGTAAGTTTACTGATTTGCATCGCGTTGTTGCTGCGACAGATGACGTCGAATAAAACCGAGGCCGAATCAAATTTACGCGCCTACACTGGCAGTACGGAACCTGTTCGGCATGGCTAATTCACCCAGTCAGGAGAGCCCGGCGATGGTCATGGACGAATGACTAGTAACCTTCCTATTACGACTGGCACCAGTCCTCCCTAACGCTCTTCATTGTGCTCAGAGTTAGGAGACCAGTTTTCGATTTGTCTCACCAGGAATGATCGTTTCATCGTGACAGACAGCCGCTCTGATCTGCTGTGCGCTAGTCTAGATACTCGAAGCGAAGACTTTAAACGTTTCAAATTGCTGTACGAGAACTGTCTCCTATTATGGAACACCAGCGCGGACGCTTTCCAGGATTGTTCGTTCAGACTAGCCTTCCCGCCTCTACGAGGCGCCAGACGGTTAAACGATGGTGTGGAGAGGTTTCTAGTGCCGACTCTGTACGGCAATCAGTTTCTGTTGGGGGCATCGTCTTCGTCCGGCGTCAAGTATTTGTATCTACAGGTAAACGACAGATGCATGTTGGATAGAAACCAGACTCATCAGATGTTTCTATTTACTTCACTCCTGAGAGACTGAACAACCACTAATTGTAAGTATTTTATAGGAGTTGTGTTTCATTCAGCAGTGTTTATATTTCAACGCGTAAGACCTGTTTCTAGCAGGCAGACAGAAAGGGCGTCTCGTGAGGTCGCGCAACTGGTACCAGCAGACATATTCAGGTACCTTCGCCGCGCTGCACGATTTTAGCGGACCTTTAAAAACGCTGCTATTCCCAGATTGCATTTTTCCAGCACCACTTTTGATAGGACCTATGTACCAATGACTGACCACAATTTCCACAACTGTCAGCCCTCTAGCGACAGTGCTAATGCTTATTCGCAAGATAAATATATTATAAGCCTGACTCACAAATTTTGCATTTCAGCTACAACGAACCTCAGCGACTAATTTGGCAACCGAGGGATATCAAACAAATTCAATTATTTCAATCTGGTAAATGAATTGATTTCTTTTGTTTCCTTAGTGATAGTTTGCCAGATAGCTTCTCCTTTGCACAAATTTTTTGTCACTCTTCACAATTCGTATGCATTACCTAATTTTTCATAGTTTATTGCCTGTGTTTCACGAACACTCTAGCCCTTTTTTAGTGGGTTACTCAAATAAGTAACCCTCAACTCGCCTGCAGGCATACTTATTCCGCCATAAGACATTTTTCTTCTCTCCACTAAGAACACTAAAAAACACAAAATTTTGTAGAAGAGAGAATTTTCTCAAGTTATAAGCTGTCCGATGCCCCTTCCTATTATTAGCAGAGCAAGGTTTTTCACTTTGCGCCGATCCTGCAAGAACAAGGTGAAATAATATTTTTAAAAATCTTGTTCCCACATCTTACACCCTTTTTTTCTCCTTCCCCATCCTGTCACCTTTGACACTAGGAAATTTTTTCATTGACTAGAACCGCCGAAAAACAAATGTTAAGAGAGTTTTATGCAGACGGGCCTTCTCTTTTCCTTGACACCACCCTATCCCACCCGACAAAAACCTGCAGGTACCTTGACTGTTATAACCCCCCTCTCCTCCACCCCTTTACTATGCTTTACGTAACAAAATTGCTCTACCTTTGAAGACCCTCCTGTCCCGACCAACGAGTTTATGCAAGCATTATTTCCCCTTTTGAGCACAACCCCCCTCCCCCTCCCACCCCGCCCTCAGCGAAATTTCACTTCTTTCTAAAAATAAACACGAGACTTCACGGGTTTTTTCAGTCGCCTATACTAACTTCAAATTTTAGCGGGAAAGATTTACACTCAAAACATTCACTTTTTAAAGGCAACCACAACGGCCCGCGAAATCATCAATTCTCAATCCCCCCCCCCCCCCCCCCCCCCCATTCAGGCACACCAAACCACCCTTCTTGTTGACCAACTCAGCGATATTGCGCATATACCAATTGTTCGAATACTTTCCTTTTATTTAACAAAAGCCTCTGGTTGTAGCCCTAAATCATATCGTTCTGTTTATCTTACTTCGCTTTTCGAACATTTACCGAAAGCCCTGCTTTCGCAACAATTAGCAAAGTCTGTCTGCGAAAAATACCTCGCTTTTTTGTAAACACGCGTCCTAGAGAAATGTCACAATGTTCAACGTTGTGACCTTCTGCTAAGTTAGTAGTAAGGGCAGGGTTCTGTACTGTACTGTACTGTACTGTTTATTCCTCACGTAAACGCTTCAGCGCACTGAGATCGTGGGACACACAGGAAACATACCGCACACAGATCAGTCAACGAACACCTCACAAAACAACACTGGAAAGACCTTGTCTAAAAACGTCAGTGCTGTATGTCCACGCCAAATCAGGACTCAATTTGTTCCATAAAATAATACTCGAATGTTCAAAGGACTGCTCAAAAGCCTTGGTCCTAGTGCAATTTTCAGGTAAAAAGAGTGTATGCTCTTTGTTCACTCTTTCACTCACCCTCCTACCAGGCTCCAATACATGTCTAAAGCGAGCATTCGGGTAGTCGTGCCTACCATGATAAAATTTGTGAAACTGAACCAACTTCAGCTCCTGCCGCCTCCGAGCCAGAGGCTGCCAACCCACAGCTGATAAAAGGTCCTCATATTGACTGGACCAATCGTTGATGATAAGACGAAGAGCGTATCGCTGGGCACGCTCCAAATTCTCAATATCTGTCTTCAAAATCGGCTCCCATGCCTGACAGGCGTATTCCAATTTGGATCGAATACAAGCCGAGTACACCGCTCGAAGAACATGAGGTGAGGCGTGCCGTCCAAGTTTGCGACGAAGTGCGCCCAACATTCTCCGCGCACTAGAAGAAATTTTCGCCACGTGCTCAGAGAATTTCATGTCCGCCGACACTGTGACCCCCAAATAAGTGACTTCATCAACAAAGACAAGACGCTGTCCAGCAAGGGTCAATGCAGGCGTGCGGTCGAAGGCAACACGGTTGTACCGAAATGCAATGGCCTGACTTTTCGATACATTAAAGTCCAGACCAGATGAGTGAAACCAGTCGCACAAAAAGTTCAGAGCTGGTTGAATCGTATTTTCGGCGTCCTCCATAGAAGGCAATGGGACGAGTAAGCATGTATCGTCCGCGTAACACTGAAGTCGGAAATCAGGGAATTTCGATGAGAAGTCTCGCAATAACGGGTCAATAAACGAAATAAATAAAAGAGGGCCAAGCACGCTCCCTTGTGGTACGCCAGATAGCACCCGTTCCCTCCTCGATGCACAGTCTTTCACACTAACATACTGCTGACGATCTTTCAAATACGAATAAATCCAGCTGATTAATTTGGTGGGAACTCGATGCTGGGATTGCAAAGTTCGCAGTAGAAGTGAATGCGGAACTCGGTCAAACGCTTTCTGGACGTCCAGGAAGATACCAACTACCATACCGTATGTCTTCTGACTGAGCCAATTATGGATGGTTTGCGTACAATTAATCAGAGCTCCTGTAGTTGATCTTCGCTTACAGAATCCATGCTGATTTACCGACAATTTGATACGTTGGCGAAGAAGGCGGTCAATGTGCTTCTCCAAAATCTTAGACATAATTGGCAACAAAGAGATTGGTCGAAAGTTGATCACACTCGACTTGTCACCCAGCTTTGGTATAGGCACGACCTTGGCCAGTTTCCATTGAGATGGAAATTCTTCTTCCATTATCGATCTATTGAATAAGGCCGTCATCGGCGCAGCAATGGATGGGGCGATATTTCGAAGAATCGATGAAGTGAACCCGTCATCCCCTGGTGCACTATTTTTCTTCAAATGCTGCAGCTCGCGAAGCACAAATGGGGTCGTTACCAAATAGTCACTGAAGGCGTCATCATTATCAGGGAGAGGTCGAGTAAAGTCGCCCATGTTTCGATCATTGAAATTTGCAAGAAATTGATCTTGTAATGCATTGGCCTTCTCACCTGCTGTGACCAGCGGGTGACCGACTGAGTCGATTAGCGTAGGAATCGATCGATCATCAGGAGTTAGTCGCTGCAAAGCGGTCCAAAACTCAGATGGACTAACAGTGTCTGAAAATGTTCGAGAAATATAATCGGACTTTGCTGTTCTGATGGCTTTACGGCATTGCCGACGTAGATTGAAAAAACGATGCTGATCGTCAGCGGAGCCATCACGTTTCCATCTAATCCAAGCCTCGTTCTTTGCTCGAACCAATGCCAGCACCTCGGCAGTCATCCACATCTGCCCATTTCCCTTGCGCACATTTCTTGTTGGAACCATTTCAGTAAGAATGTTTGAAATTGTAGTCGTCATTTTAGAGCATGCAGAGTCAATGGATGGCGCAGAATTTACCAATTCGATACAGTTCGAGGTCATGATTCGAGTATTGACAGCCTCCCAGTCCACATTTCGAAGAATCCACACCCTTCGGGCGTCCTTCGGCTTCTTGCTGAACGAGCTGGAGATCAATAAGCAGATCATACTGTGGTCAGAGGTGGAAATGGGCGGGAGAACTGCGGTGGATAAATGACGGGTTGGAGTACCGAGAATGGTCCAGTCCAATAGCGATTTATCAAGGCGTGTAGGGGCCGTCACAGTTTGTATGCCGCCTATGCTGTCCACAATATCGCCTAAATGTCGTCGGAGTGGGGATGAGGAGAGCCAGTCCACATTGAAGTCACCCATAATAACTAATCGATGAAGTTGGGATGGGAATGCTCGAAACAGGTACTCACGAAACTCATCGATGATGGCCCTGTTGCATCGAGGAATATATACGAAAACGCCAATAATCATACTTGGCCCATCTCCAATGCGCAGTGCAAGCACCTCGAGCCCATCGCATCGAATGTTATAACTGGAAACCTGTTTGAGCCTGGTGGCGGAGTGCTCTGACTTGACGTACACAGCCACCCCTCCTCCACCCTTCTTTCGATCGATACGGTGAATCGTGTAACCAGAAATAGCGAGCTCATTATCAAGGATAGAGTTATCGAGTTTTGACTCAATAATACCAAATACATCAAAGTCGCCAGCTAGTATTTCCGCTTTGACATCCTCCCTTTTCCCCAATAGACCATTGACATTGGAGACACCAACCTTCCAGGTGTCTGCTCTACGACGAACGGAGGGAGGTGAGAAAACAGATGAATTTGGGGTCTCTGATGATAATCCTGTCGAAATCGAAAAGAAGGAATCGCTGAAGTTGCAACCCAGAGGTGGGAGGCGACAATTCCAACACACAAATGGCTGGCCATTGGAAATATGAGCAAATTCTATTGGCGTGACTCCACAACACTTTTTGTGACCAATAAACGAACAATTGGAACAGTTCAAAGGAGTAAGGTTCTTGGCGATCAGGCGGTGGCATAGATTACAACTTCTACGTTGCAATGACGAAGTCATAATTAAATAATTAAAGAAAATCATGCGAAAATAAAAGCGAATCATTGTCACTGGCTGGATAAAACTGGTTCGTTACACGTAAAACATAGGCATACACGAGAGCGCAGAATAACGCAGCCGCCTTCCATCGTCGCCTCGACGGTTCTCCGGGTTCTAGCCGGTTTAGGCTTCGCCTTGATCTCTGATCAATCACCCATCGATCAGACCCGATCAACCAATCACCGAGCACCGATTCCACCTATCCATCCCCCGAACCATCCCCCAGGTGCGTACATTTCGAGATTTTTTTGTTCAGGGCCTGAAAGCTATGGCTACGATGTGGTAGCGCCCAACGGTCAATGCATGACCATCTTGAAATTAAAAGGTAGAAGCGGCTATGAACGTATCACGTTGAAAAGACTAATTGCTCCAGTGGTGTTCATTTTCAGGATTCCGCCGGATTGCAGTACCAGACAAATTATCACGCCAGAGGCCATTGTCGCGATGGTGAAGAAAGAAGAGAGGCTGCTCAGTCGTAGACCGTGCAGTGCGCTTGACGGGTTGTCCGAGACATGAAAAGAGGCGTCATGCGAGAACGAGACGAGACGAAAACGTATCACGTAACAGCCAACAAGCGGATCCTCTTGATTAATGACGATTATTTGACAGTACTCTATGGGTTTGAAATGGATAAACCCTGATTTAGTTTTTTAAACACAATTCTTTGATGTTCAGGTGCTATCTGAATACAATCTGAATAGAACGTATTCAAGCATAAATTAAATGCACTAATTCCCAGCAACGTTGTTACACAGAGAAGGGTGCCTACTAGAGGAACACACCACAATGGCTGCTCAGCCCTCCTGATGGTCTTGATTGTTTTGATGGCGTTCCTGATGTAGCAGACGTATAAATTCTAGAAGAAATTGAATGAAATCAACATAATTCCTTTGTTGTTCCTCTAGCCGATAGATCACGAGGATAGCATCGTTGATGGCCTGATCGGCTTGACGGATATGCGCGGCTGCCTCCTGCGCGCACGTCGACATCTCCTATAAGAGGGTACAATGGAATTCAGAAAAAGAAATTAACTCGAGACACTTACTCCAATAGCGAGATTCCTTTTTGCATCAACGAAGGAACGCACTCTGTAGGCACAAACGGGACAATTGAGCTGACGTGCCCGCGTGTCCCAGCGCATTACGACTGATCTAGACCGCGCTTCCTCGCTAACGAATGCCTAATGACAGCGACCGCAAATTGAGTGACTGCACGGTAGGGTCACAGTCCCATCGTCGAAGCAGCGATGACAGGCTGGACATTCAATAACGCGTCCTAACGGTATTTGGGCCATGTCTGCCAGTCAAAGCGAATTAGATTGCGAGTATTGGACAGCCACTGGAAAGACGATACTGAGACTCGATGACAGTACGGCTGGCCTTTTCTACTTTGTCTGAGACGAGCTGTTTGTTCTACTCTCTGCGAGTCAAAGCGAATTAGATTGCGAGTATTTAAGAGCCACTGGAAAGACTATACTGAGTCTCAAAAACAGTGCGGCTGGCCTTTTCTACTATGTCTAAGACGAGTTGTTTGGTTCTGCTCTCAAAAAACCTTTGCTGCAGACCTGATGACCTTGAAAACGAGACTGCGAATTTAGGATTGCTGAGTTATTCGAACCAGGATACGTCTTTGCACCCTGTTAGACGATTTTATCTCATGCAAGCAAAAAAGAAGGTTTTTTGAATTAGGAAAAAAACAAGGATACAGAACACCTATCCACTAAATATGTACTATACACTAAAAATCTACATGTCATGGCTTATTGGGAGGAGCCTTGTCTTGCTCTTGTTGTGACTGCAGTAAAAGCGCTCTTATCCTAATCATAAGAGCTGCAGCTCGATTGGTCGTAGCTCGACGCTCCCCTGCGACTCGTTCCCATTCCTCCCTACGTTCTCGTTCCATCCGCTCTATTGTTCGTCTGGAATCGTTAATGTTCCGCTCTGCTTCGTGGATAGCGGTGATCGCTTGTTGAGCGCACGTCGCCATCTCATAGAAAATGATATAGTTCATACAGTATGGGATAAGACTTGAATCGAGGTACTTACCACTAGAGCGTAGTTCTTATTCGCATCCTTGAAGGATCGCACCCTACCGTAGCACAATGGACAACGAGGCGCCAGCGCCCTCTCTCCTCGATCTCTGGCCTTCTTCGCGTCTTTATCTATCCTACTATACGCCCGCTGACAGCGGCCACAGATAGAGTGACCGCACGGAAGAATAATTGTCCAATCGTCGAGGGAAAACTGGCAAACGGGGCATTCCAACTAGTCTTCTAAAGGCATTTGAGCCATCTTCACGAGAGCGTGTTTCGAACAGTACTGATTCTCAATACAAGATTGACTCCGATGTCGGTCCAATGATTAAGAATTGTTTGTTTCTATGGTGAAAAATTCTGATGCAGACTTGACTGCCTTGAAAACAAGACTGTATCATTTGTTTTCTGTGATAAAAAATCCTGATGCAGACTTGACTGCCTTGAAAACAAGACTGTATCATTTGTTTTTCATGGTAAGAAATTCTGATACAGACTTGATTGCGTTGAAAACAAGACTGTACATGCACGACTTACTCATGATACGTCCCTTCTGCTAGATGCCTCAAGAGCCCTTCTGGGCTCCCCTATCTGGCGCATTACGCAATTCATTCGTGTACTTGAGAGTAGCGAGCACTGTTATGATTGATGTAGTTCTGAGAGAAGAGTGACTAGGCGTCTCTCGGACAGAGTATTAAAGCAGCGCTAGAAACAGTTCCATTTTAATATTTTCTTTTATGCGAAGTGGGCTAATCATGGATGACGGTTTGGGTTCTGGAGATGAAATGACTAGGATACGTCGATTCGAAAGAGAGGAGATGATTTTTAGATCGCGGGCTCAGTTGAGACAGATACAATTCTTGATTTTCTATTCAACTTCCGTCGTATCCATCGTAAGTTTACTGATTTGCGTCGCGTTGTTGCTGCGACAGATGACGTTGAATAAAGCCGAGGCCGAATCAAATTCACGCGCCTACACTGGCAGTATGGAACCTGTTTGGCACGGGGAATTTACCCAGTCAGGAGAGCCCGGCGATGGTCATGGACGAACGACTAGCAATCTTCCTACTGCGACTAGCGTCACCCCTCCCAGTCGCTCTTCATCGTGCTCTGAGTTGGGAGACCAGATTTCGATTTGTCTTAACAGGGATGATTGTTTTGTCTCGACGGACAGCCGCTATGATCTCCTGTGCGCCAGCCTGGATACTCGAAGCGAAGATTTTAAACGTTTCAAAGCGCTATCCGAGAACTGTCTCTTGTTATGGAACACAAGCGCTGACGCTTTCCCGGACTGTTCGTTCAGACTAGCCCTCCCGCCTCTATGCGGATCGGGACGGTTAGACGATGGTCTGGAGAGGTTTTTAGTGCAGACTCTTTGCGGCAATCAGTTTTTGTTAGGGGCGTCTTCGTCGTCCAGCGTCAAGTATTTGTAACCACTGCTTAATGATAGATGCATGCTGGATAGAAACCAGACTCATCAGATGTTTCTATTCACTTCGTTCTCTAGAGAGTAAACAATCGATGCTTATTTGTTCTTTTGAAAGAGCTGTATTCGACTCTGTTTTCATTTCTTAGGCATCAGACAACTGTCTAGCTAGGTAAAAGGAGCGTTTTTTCTCGAAGGTTTCTATCAGTATATTTTTCCAAGAAAAAACGCTTCTTCTTACTTACTAGAGATATCATCATATTCTATGACCGCAGGCATAATAGTCTTCTCATCTTATTCACAATTTTTTAATCATTCTCATACAAATTTATTTTCGTCGCTTTCGCACGTATCGGAGATCTCGGGGTCTGTTTCCGTGGTCCAAGTGTAGTCGCTTCTCACTTCGTTGTTGGCGTTCTGTTCTTCAAACATTATGAAATGATCGGGACATAAATTGTAGCCAGCGCGTCATGGGGAGCAGGATCGCTGGACTCGAGCCTTGAAAATGGCCTCTTCTCGCTTTAAACGTAGCTCCTCTTCCATGAGTTCTTGTGACAAGAAGGTATCCTTCAGAGACGCGACTACCTGCTCTCCGTTCGTTGAGATTAGCTCGTTGTCGTCGCCTGGTAGAACTACTTGCGAAGCTTCGGCGTTCTTTTTATTCATAGTTCTTCACACTATAGCTGATCCTAAACACTTTTGGAGGCCTTATATAAGGATTTTGAGAAAGGAAGCGCATTTGGCAGCGCTCAGGATTCGCAAAAAAAAGCTTGACGTCAAGGTTACAAGATTCCCTTGGGCGCCATTCGATCATACCGAAGAAGTAAACTATCCCATGTTCAATTTAAACCAGTCAAACATAGATTCAAACATAATGCCATGAGAGCAAAAACGGTGCATCAGGTAACTTTTCTTTCCGATAAAACTAGCAGAGCCATTTTTACACTGCATTTTACACTAATTGCTAGTATTGGCTCCTCGACTTGGCTGAAGTGGAAAAGGGTTTGGTAAATTAAATCGAAAAACACGTTATCTTCTAGTTGTGTGCAACACTTTGAGTCGTCAAATCATGGCGGAACCTTTGACGAGTAAGCGACGTGTCTTGACGTCATACCTTTTAGTAATAAATGGATTCGTTCAGGCGAGCGCGCCCAAAACGTAGCCGACGCCTTCGCGAGACTAATGGGAAGGACAGGTTTCACACCTATTTACATGGTCACTGACAGGGGGTCTGAATTTTTGGGCAAGCACTTTTGAGGTATATTGAAAGAACATTTTATTGGTTTCGTAACCGCCCCCGCATCGCAAAGTTCAGAGAGTTTTTTGGCCGAAAGTATGCGCCGAGTAAAACCAGTTTGACACTACTATCATCCATTTTTTTCAGATGCGATACGAATTTTAATGGAGAGATTATACATATTTATGACTGAGACAAAGTCGAAGAGATTTATCGATCATTTACAAATCTTGATTGAGGGTTTAAATGCTAGAAAATTGAAAAGTTTGAAGATATGGCACCCTCTGATGTCACAACTGGTAACCGAACTCAGTTGGTCGAACAGCAAACACTGAAGGAGCAATCGGAGATTTCCCACACACCCCAGTTCGAGATGGGTCGAGTCGTGTTGTTAGCCGAGCCTCGCACTGCATTTTCAAAAGCCTACAAGGGCTCGTTCAGTAATGAGCCATTCACGATTAAAAGAGTTGTGACTAATAGAGGTCCCTACCCATGTACGCATTAGCCGACGGTCTCGGCAATGATGTCATTTTATTGTATATGAACCTTAGCTGACGCCTTTCGATAAACAGACAACTGTGACTCAGGAATAGTGCTTAGTCATGGTGGCTGCTTTTGTATATATATAAAGGATACGAAGGAAATAAACTTTTTTCTCATTCAGTTCTCTACTGTACATGCTGATCTGGTTGGATAGCTTGGCTTCAGGATTAAGCTCCGTCGAGAGACTTCAGATAGCTTTGAATCCTCCTTCGACAATTATCAGCGCTAGTACCTTGATGGTCGTCGAGCTCAATGTGAAGAACGTAAGAACTGTGGATGCTAGGTACGAAATTATCTACTTGTGCTGTAATATCACCGGGAATACGTTGTTGAACAAGGAAGAGAGACAGATTGTGGGAAGTATCGTCAAGCAGACCCCTAGAACCGCTTGGAATCATAAATTCTTCGAGCAAACCGAACCGATCTAGGTTCCTGTGTGGCCCGGCGAGTATGGTACGTTCAGTATTTGGCTCATCGACGCTGGAGGAAGCGTGCTGCCTTGCGATCATTTAGCTTGCGTGATTCGAAAAGATCAATGGGTACACGATTGCCAGTGTCCTGTTACGCGGTGCAAAGAGGTGTGGGTGCTAAAAAAAGGAGCGTACCCGTCGTATTCGGAACGTCTGAAGCCGGTAAAGTTCACACAAAAAGCAAAGCCAAGAGAAAAACTAGGGAGGCACCGAAGACAAGGAGAAAACGGTCTTAAGTGAAAACAAAAAAGAAGCGTTAAGTCCCAGCCAAAAGAGCCTTGCTAGCACCCGTTTCGACGAAAAGACATGTAAAACGCGGGAAGAACAGAAGTTAGGTCCCTCTGCGGTCTAGGCCCATTGCAAGTGTTCGATACGATACCTGCGGCCGATCAGATTAGGGAAGCTGAGTTGATGTCAACACAGTGCACTACCAAGCTCCCCTTTTTCATCGATCGATCCGATATTATATGCAGATTTTTAATACTGGCGTCTGATATCAAATGGCTCGGATCTGATATTTAATCGCACATGAAATGTCAGCTACAAAGAACGGATGGGCAAGCCATGGAGGCGGCTAAAGCCGCTGCTTTAATCGCGGGTTCGCTAAACCCGATCTTCAATAAGGCCGTGGTGAGCGTAGATCAGATGGAAGTATTGACTATCGCGAACTACGCCTTCGTTGCTCATCTGACCACAATACTCATGGTGCCAGCGACTAAACACAAGCAAATGAACGGGCAGGAGCAGTTGTTCTTAGGTGTGTCTGATAAAGCGACTCCAGCCACTAATGCAGGCTGGTTGGCTAGGGCAATGTCGTTTGGTGTTGGGGGTGGAGTCGAAATGTTGGGCGCTATGCGGATCCCCATCTTCAATAGCGGTAAGCTGATACCCCACGGTGTTTCCATGGACATAGCTTTGTACAGCAATCCTCCCAGTTTCTTCGTCTAAGACACGTTAGCCACTTCGACCTATAGGCTTAACGTGACCATGATGAACTTGAAATATTTGTCTTGCGAAATGCAAGATAATTTTCTAGCTCGTCATCGAGTCTTGTTCGATCGTCGGGATGCTTCATTGGAGTACCTGGACTATCGATGCTACGTTCATCCGGTGAGGGCTGGTATGCTGGAGGCTTCCACTCCTCCTTTTATCCTACCAGCCTATCCTAGACGAGTCTTTGTAGCCCTCATAGATGAGACTAATTTTCTTGGTACATACAATTCGTCCCCTTTTAATTTTTCCCATCATAATGCGACCATGTGCAAGCTGAAATCGGGGGATTCGAGCATGCAAGTGAAAACAGCTCCAGCCAATCTGCATTACTCCAAGCTGCTTTTCGGGATGCATAAAAATTTAGGCTTGAATAACAGTAATTCACGCTTTCATATAAGTGCCTCAGACCCTAATACGTTATCCTGTAATGTCATATATTGTTTCGATACCACAGCGGCTAAGCTAGGTAGTTGCTTAGAGGTGCACAACAGTATGTCAGCTAATAACGCCATTTTAAGTGTGGAGATGGTATTTTCTGGCACCTTAGCTAATAACACGGATCTGATAATGCTAGTAGAATCTGATATGATTTTATCATTGACACCCTATAAGCCTCCTACGATTTATGCGCCAACAGTAACTCAAATGTGAATGTTTATTGCTATTTTTGTATGCTTTCGAGTAAGCTGTAAATAATAAAATGCTTTTAAATGAGAGTTGGTAACCTGATGGATTTTATAATGCTTCTAAGCACCTTATCTATATGAATATACTGAAACAATTGATTCATCTTTAATTTGTCTTTGACACGTCAGTAGAATGTGGAACGGTAGCGCAGTCTCTCGCGAAGAGTTGAAAATCACTAGTCCTTCCGGTATGTTCATGGTGGCCACAGTGGGGGGTGGAAAGACGTTGAAATTGTGCAATTATCAAACGAACCGGCGGCAGGCTTTTACTTCCAAGTACAGCAGTGTGTTGGTGTGCTCTCCTCATCAACTGCCCGCTCACGACGTTTTCCAGGATATCACTGATTACAGGGTTTTCAAAAGGCTACTGTCTTGACGCGATAGTTGCTTATTGTAACGAGCCGAGTCAGCGTAGAGAATTTTTAATATTAGACAACCTGCTTCTAGCGCTGGATAACGAGAAGTCTGTCATAGGCGAATTATTTAGTCATTACGTCACCCACGGATTTTGCGACGTCATCGTGTTGATTCAGAGCTTAACTTTCAGGAGTAAAAAAAAAAAACTGGCTTTGATGAATGCTCAGTATGTGATTGTGTTTTATTTGACGCGGTTGGCAAGATCGATTCGCAGATTATCAGGAGATTATTTTCCAACCTACACGTCTTTTTTATCAGAGATATTCGCTACTTATTCAGCTGAAAAGCCGCACGCTCGCTTAATCATTGATAGTCGAGCTAATTGTGGACCTTGTCTCCGGGTTAGGCAAAACTGTCCGGCCAATAGTCTCTAGGAGCCCGTGTACGCGTATTGCTTAGAGAAAAAGAAACTAAAATATCATGACGACGAAAGGAGGCAATGTGAAGAGATACCAACTGATGGGGATCGAGGATGCTAGTAGCATCGATAAAGACTTGTATGCTGCTATCTTAGAAAGCTTTTCTAATGTCAAGGCTAAGCGGCGAGCCAGTATTCTAATGGATTATCTACGAAAAACGCATAATCATTTGTGGCGATTGGATGATGACGGGGAATTGGAAATCAGATCGAGTGAAGATGGTGCCTTTGTCGGTGTAGAAAGCGGACTGATTGATTTGGTAAAATTTGTTTGCGGCGAAACTAAAGAACGTCCTCTGGGTGTTACCGAGTTCTTCGACCTAGTGCAGGATGCTCCTTCTAGCGCGTTCAGCGAGAATGTTAAAAACCTGAAGCAATATTTAGCCAAACTACCCAAAATGTTACTGTACTTGTTTTGCCTATTGATTTTGTATCTTTGTTTATTTCGTCAGATTGGTCATCTTTGATTAATGACTCTTACGATTTAAATTTAAATTATTCAGAAGAATGTAACCTGTTCGGATGATTGATTACTAAACGTAGAAATACGTTCGTCCCACTTGATTATATAGGAAATATGAACATCAACGGCTTTTGTATTTCTGTATACTGTACAGGTTAGATATTGCACAATCTTACAGACGGCATTGCACAAAAAGTCTGCGTAAATAATAACAAGCATGAAAAATATATTTTGCGTATTAAGAAATACATACGCAGTCTTATTGCATTTTGTACCAGTATATCCATGATCGACTGGATCCTGATTTTTCTCTTTGATTTTTTTTACTCGCACCTCCAAATCCAAATGTGCCACCTCGTTGGCTTCGAATATTTCTAGCAATGCTTAATATCGTATGCGACTAGGCAGATTTTATTGACAAAGTCACTGGCGTTGTTCTCGTAAATTTTTAATCCAGAAAGCTTTGGATTAAAAGTAGTAGTGTAGCATCAGTTACGTTGATCGTGAAATCTCGCCACACTCGACAAATATTAACCAAGCTCTTCACTCGCTTCTACTCTACCATTACCCTCGAAAGTCTGTTGAAACCACGGGACATTATTCCCGATTCCAACAGCAGCCTGTTCTAGGATCACAAAAGGTAATACCTTAAAAAAGATCCATCATGCGATTGGTGGGTGCATCGTTTAATAAATGAAGGGGTAGAGTAAATTGAGTTAAGAGCGTTAAAAATCTGTCGACAACGGTGCCTGGACGAATGTTCGCAGCTTTTCCGAATGCCGGTCCCTGCGGGCTTGCGAAGAGACGGATATGATGACGCTTTTGTGCTATGATTAGCGTCCATCAACGAATTTGCAAACGCACCTCTTCATCGTTTGGCTATATTGCGGCAGTCCATTGACTGGATGAATGTTCGCAGCTCTCCCGGATGCCGGTCCCTGCGGGCTTGAGAAGAGACGAATACGATGACGCTTTTGTGCTATGATTAGCGTCCATCAACAAATTTGCAATCGCACCTCTTCATCGTTTGGCCCCAATTGCGGCAGTCCATTGACCAGACGAATGTTCGCAGCTTCCTCAGATGCCAGTCCCTGCGGGCTGATCATCGCGCAAAAGCGTCATCATATGTCATCAGCGTCATACTACATATGATGACGCTTCTGGGTGATGATCAGTACGCATCAACATATTGCAACAGTCCATTGAGCAGACAAATGTTCGCAGCTTTTCTGGATGCTGGTCCCTACAGGCTTGGGAAGAGACGAGTATGATGACGCTCCTAGGCGGTGATCAGTGAGCATCACAACTTTTGTGCACCCTAAACATCGCCCAGTGAGCTATCTCTCTTAGACATGGCTTAATATACTGGGACTGAAGCTTGGGTTACGAACCGAAGGGGCCAATGGGTGTCAGATCAGAACTCTATCTGTGTATGTTGGTTGGAACATTAGAATGATTAGATTATTGAGAGTAGATTAATTTTTGGATATTGGTAATTCATTTCGATTTTTTGGATTCGGGAAGTCTCTAAGACTATTAGGTTGGTAGGAACGCGATAATTACATGTTGTACTCTGCTAGAATCAGGATTGTTGTGCGTTAATAACCAAGCCGCTTCGTGGGCAGTGGAGGCCCATACTCCTTCAGTGAGGTAGTGGTGTAAGGGGTGTAGTGTTAACTCTTCCATCTAGTTCCAGCAAGTCAAGGCCAGTTACCAGTTATCAAGGTACAATGCCTATCAATATGCCAGGTCGCCCGATCAAAGTACAACAGAAGACTCAGAAGACCAGTTCGTGTGATATATGGGTGATCTGTTTATTTATGCAAAGTGATCCATTGGGAGGTATATAAGGGGGATGCCTGCCTTGTTCTTGGTGAGTGTGTGCCGTGTCTCCGTCGGGTGCGGGGTTCGAGTAAACTCAGTGATTACACCTTGCCATTGCCACATCGATCCTGTTCGCAGAATCGATCGAGCGGGAAAATCGGCTAAATCGCCCGTCGCTGAACCGACTTTTGTCGCTGAAACGGCATTCGTCGCTAGAACAACAGGCGCCGCGCAACCGCGTACCTTCGACATTCGAGCGGGAATTTTAAAACTTCCAAAAAACTGGATCGCGAGTAAGGACACCCACTTGTGTGAGTTCCCATCCAATACATACATGCTACGCGATGAGTTCCCAAAACGATATGACAGCCAATTAAAATATCTTGTGACATCCATTACGCTAATAAGTACTTTAGTGCAGTATATTAAGCCATGTCTAAGAGAGATAGCTCACTGGGCGATGTTTAGGGTGCACAAAAGTTTCGATGCTCACTGATCACCGCCTAGGAGGGCTTCGTCCTGCGCAACTGTTAGTACTGGTGGGGCCATCGCAAGTGGAACTGCAGTTGGTCGTGGCATGTGACGCAAATCGTGGACCGACGAGGGCCATGAGGCTGGAAAAACAGGACGATATATTTCACCATCTAAAGGATCAAACCCGTTTCGTAAAATGCATTCCATGCGAAATAAAATTTGAGCTGGATTCGATTTTGGCGAGGCCTTTCCGCCGAGTAGTTGGTCTGCTACTAGTAATAACACGGGTTGTTCGCGTCCTTAGCCTTTCGCACGGATGTGGTCGTAGGTGGCTTGTACCAGCACATATGGGTATCGATCCTGTAACAGGTGAAATGACGGGAAATCGTGAACATTGATGCTATGATAGTGAAGAGGATTACTATTAGACCAAAAACGAGTCTCACCTGATACCAACTCTGGAGGCACCAGTGGGTCATCGTCCTTATCTGTCTCCAATTCTTGCATTTCTTCCATGTATTGCATATCGATATGGTCCAATAACCGATCTGGGCCGCCTTCTTCCGTTGCGATCACCACAATGTCCTCCTTGTCCGAATCCTCGACTGAAAGTGACACACGAATATCGGGGAACCCGGGAGCTTGAGTATCTTGTGGAACTGTAACAGTCACTGCAGCCACTGTTGCACGACGATCAGCAGGTGTCTCCAACCATCCGCATGGGGGGGTCTGGAGGTAGTCGTGAACCCAACTGATCTCGAAAACGTTGCAAGTCGTCGTGCTCTTGTAACTGATGACGATACGATTGCATAATAATGCATCGTGACGCATTGCACTGTTCACACGCATACGCTGATCCGTACCATTGCAAGTTCGAAAACTGTTCGTAAGCAGGTATAGGCAACGGATTTCTGAAAAACTGAGAAAATTGCTGCCAGTAACCAGCAGAGTCACGCAGCAATTGTGGCGGTGGACGTGTCTCCAAAACGGTTTGTAGCAAATTGTGCGTGGCCAAGAAGAGCAGAAGTGGCATAGTTGAATCGAAGATAATGTATTCCCATTGATCTGTTTCGAACACGAACGGGACCGGCGCGTGAGCTGGACCATATCGTAGGAGCCACTCCAGGTTGTGATTGTGTCCTGGATGTTGGTACTGCAATCCGAATAAACGGGCGATGTTCTTCAGTGTACCAGCGTCTGGGTAGTCTAGCGAAGAGTCGAACGCACGCCAATACACTGCTTCCAATAGGGAGACTTCCGGACGTCGACGTTGATGGCGCCACTCACGCCACGCCACGCGGGTGAGACCACCATTGATCACGGGCTTTCGATCGTACGTAACGGCCATATCGATATTTCACTAACGACACATCGAAAAAACCCCACTCCAATAGATTGTTTAGAGCGCTGGTGACCATCGTGTTGGCTAAGCCCGATAATTCCATACTCATCCCGCGGAATTTCAACTTGATAATATTTGGATCGCACAACAATTTTCGAACTGGCTCAGGTAGTTCTCCGAGTCGCAACAGATCAATAATCAGATAATGCCCACTGCCATTGCACATCGCTATGAGCCAAGTGAATGGGCCACAGCACCGTTCGTAGTGACGGGGATTATTCTGTCGAATGTCATCGATTGGTAAGATGCGTCGCAAAGCCGAATCGATCAGTTTGTACTGGTCATTGCTCAACAGTGTCGACAGGGTCGCGTTCTGGGGCGTTGTCCACATGGTTCGGCTCAGGTCTCCTGGATCGCAGATCTGCTGTGTCATGTGAAAATCGAAGCATTCTTCCGAATATCTGCCCACTGAGGATCGTCAGCGGACATTGGGTCTTTGCCGCTGCTGACTACCAAATTCGCGATTTGCCCTGGATGTATGCCCAGGCGTTCTATTGTACCGTAGAAGCGAATAAGCCATGCGTCGTGCGTCATGGGCCAACCGTCTGATAGGTTTAGGTTGTCCCGCACATAGCATGCTACTTCAGCCTCCCATTTGATTTCTTCCATATTGCCTGGTGTCGAACCTTTGGCTGATTCCGCAAGTGCTTGTTGAGCCTTGCATCCTGCTGTCGAAATTTGAGTGTCCAAAATCGGTCGATTCTGACTTTCCATCAGACGAGGCAAATAACGATACCGAACATAGCGATCTTGTAGCTGCCAAATATATTTCGTTCTTCCTCGATTTGCCTTGCTTCGACACGTTGATTCGCATTCTCAGCCAAAGTTACCGTCGACCCCATTGGAATTACTGGGGCGATCCTGTAACTGGCTGCACGGGTTGACTTTGGTTTGGAGCCAATGACGTGTTCGCACTTGGCTAATTGATGCGGTTGATAAAGCCATTGGGATCGGACCTTGTTGTTCTGCCATTGCTGGTTGATCACGCCCCGTAACAGTGGACTGTTCCATCATGAACACAGCTGTAGTATGCCTGGCCTCCCACCATTGCTGAGCTCTGGCAAGGGTGGTTGGAGCACGGATGAAAACACTCAATTGCGATAGAGTTGATTTGTGTTTCTCAGCAGGTGTGTTCAAAAATGGTTCCATGTACTTGTCCACCAATTCGTGACGAATTCTTCAGCTGCCGAAATCCGTTGGCTGACTCGCTTCAGCAAGCGACCCGAATAACACACGCATCTTATCTTCGAATTGTTGTTTGGCCCGATCGCACGCTTGCGTAATTTGCGGCGATCGACGATAAACAGGCCGATCATGAGTGACACACCGTAATGGCTGATCACGCGGCTGTTGGGTCGGTGTTCATGATCTGGCCGTTGGCTGTCGCGGCGGTTCTCAATGTTGTCGTGATCAGTCGCTTGAACAAGATCGACGACGAACTCGATCTCTTTGTCGATTATCTGATTCATGGGATGACCCGGAACTGGTTCGCCGATGAGTTGATCGACCGCGTCCCGGCATCCTTTCATACCAATTGATTCGATATTTCGAAACGTTACTTTTAATTTGATAAATTCGTTTGATGAGACAATAATTTGCTTGCTCTGGAAACTGAAACGAGACAAGCAAAAATGCCGATGCTCAGGCTTGGTTGATTAGGAAAAAAACGGTTGAGAGTAGTCTAGTACTGAAGAGAAGATGAGTTTGAAAACCTGGGTCCAACGCATTTTGAAGGAGAAAAAATCCAAAAACCCACTGAGCTCAAAAAATCACGGAAGGAGTACTCGAAGTAGCTATGGGAATAAACTAAGGTAGATACCCAAAAAGGTGAAGCCAGTCCAACCCAGACTTATTGAAATTTTAATGAAGGGGGTGTAAGAAACCCAAAACGAATAAGCGCGACTTGAACAGAAGACTGATGAGATGGTGCGCGCTGCAGCCACACGCAATGGAGCGCGGGCGCAAAATAACTGACTGAGTGAAATACAAGGGGCATGTATCAGTGCTGGCCATGGGAGGACGGCAGGCAGGCCAGCAACCAGGACTGGTTACGGCCGCAGGGAGGCGACAAGGGCGCCGAAGAGACGGGTTGGTTGGGTGGACTGGGGGGACGGGCAAGAGTGAAGTGTAGAGCAGTTAAGAATGGATAGGACAAAGGACAAGCAGACGATGCCATCACGCCAATGTTAATTCGCTTCCAGCCCTGGCCAGTGACTGGTAGGCGATATGGTGGTGGCAGAGCGCTCATCGTCCGCTGCAGAATAGACAAACACGAATTCGTTAGAAGCAGTCCCTATTGACTGGATTGAGCTGATGGCGCCAGACTGGCAGCCATAAGTTGAGCAAAGCGAAAATATGCGTTGAGCATGTAGTTGATTGTGTGACCGAAAGGGGTATGCCTAAGGCAACCGTGATAGGAATTCGTTGCGGGAGGCGATGAACATTGGGGGTTGGTGGCTCAGTGTTATCCTGACGGGTTAGGTAGGACCCTTGAAAAAAGAGAAAACAAATAATTTGATAAAAACGGAGGCAAAAGGATACCCTCCGTAGGCCGTGTGCCGTACACTACTCAAGCAGACGTCGCCACGTCCTCCATCTGCGTCGAGGCGGCTGACGACTACGAATTAGGGTCCACAGGTCGAAGTTGCTTTTTCCGTTGCAATTCCTCCTGTGCCATTGCGATTGAAACACGTAAAACTGCAGGATTCGTTGCGAATACATCAAAAAATTGTTCGAAATCATAAATGTCCTTTTTTGGGACCATTTCGCACATGGACGGTTGTGCACGTGTGAAATAACAAACGGGACGTCGAGTACCATCGAACTTGCTCGGATCTGCTTGGCGTAGCAGTTTGGTTGCTGCATCTTGATCAGCTAATATCACTGCTGACCATGGGGTACCCAAATTTGAAAGGATAGTCCACACGATCTGACCAGGCATGGCTTGTCTGTCTATGAGTGCTAACAAGCCAACTCGAGTTTTCTTCCAATCGTTCAGGCTAACTGCTCGTTTTCGAAGCATCCGTGAAGGGCCTGCCGTCTCGCTGCAATCTGATTCAGAACCTGGGCGAGAACGGAGCACCTCCAGCTTTTCTTGTTTCGTTGCTAACCATGTGCTTCTTCGTAACAGGATCTGCGATGGCAAAACGAGCTCTAGGATGCTTGAACTTGTATTAGCTTTTGGACTAGGGGCCACCTCAGGGACTGGTGACACTACAGGGGCTGGTACCACCTGTTCTCTGACTTTGAGCGCTTCGGTGTCCAAATGATGGCTATCACCGTGATCTGACGAATCCGCTACCAAGTGTGCATCATGCCATGACTGGGCGGTGTGCGTGGATTTGTTGTCCTTAACTTCGGCTATTGGTTTTTCGAATTGCTTCGAAGGTGACACTGTCTCGACTTTCATTTGCGTTTGTTCCGTTGCTGTTGGCATTGCACCTGGGACCGTTGAGTGATCAGAGATCCCTGTAACAGGATTATGGATGCCATCAGCTCGTTCGATTAGTTGTAAATTGTCCAACGCATCGTTGTCGTTGTCTGCTCCGCTCGAGACTTCGGGGTGGTAAATCGCGAGATCTGCAAAATTGACTGCTTTCGGTTGCTCGTCTAGATCCATACACGGAACTATATACGTCACTGGAGCATGATCTTGGATCTTCACGATGCGGAATAAACCTTTGAACCGCATACTCCATTTTGTGCGCGTTTTGTCGTGGTTGCGACGAACGACATAATCACCGACTGCGAATTGAAATTTCCCTGCTCGATATCGATCAAAATCACGCTTCATTTTCGCCTTGGACTTCTGCTGCCGCTCTCTGAGGCGAGTTAGGACGACTTTAGGATGTTCACGTCGATCCTGTATCAGGCTAGCAGCTTCCGTCACACCCTTCGAGGTTGATACTAACTCGATTGCTGAATGAAAAATTTGATCGATTTTCTTCAATGGTGCTTGCAAATATGTTGCTTTGTACGGGGACATGCCGATCGTGTCGATATGACTCTGGCGAATCGCAGCTTGTGCCAATGGGATGTAGCCGTCCCAATCGTCATCGCCAGGCGAGATATAGATCGCCAGACAATCGGCTATCTTCTGATTCAATCGTTCCACTTGTCCATTGCCTTGTGGATGCCAAGGTGCTGTGAATTTTTTCATCACTCCGAGTTCTCGACAGATGTGCGCTAGCATCGCGTTGTGATACTCGGGGCCGTTGTCAGATAATAACGTATGGACTTGCGGATGATTGAGATATACCGTATCCACAAATGCCTTTGCCACCGTACATGCGCGAATATCTGGAACTGGTATCAAATAGCACACTTTCGTCAGTAGATCGATAAAGTTGACCAAATAGCGATTGCTTTTCTGAGTGACCTTCAGTGGGCCCATTTAGTCAACTGCCCAAACCATGAACCGGTCGTGTGGAATCGGCATTTCTTCAAGCGGTGGTGTTCGATTGACACGATCAGGTTTTTGTAGTTTGCATGGTAAACAGGCAGCACATCATCGACGGATATCGGTTTCCATCGTGTCCCATTGATACAAGGGGCGCAGTGTCTGCAGCATGCGCTCAGCACCACGGCGGTCTGAAACACGATCGGGAGAGTTATGGTGCGAAATAAAAATCAACTTACGGTACACTGAAGGCACAACGATACAGCGAGATTTGTCCATAGGTCGTTGACCATGACGCTTGTACAAGAGGACACCATCGCTTGCTAGTTCGTACTTGTACAACGTCTTTCGTAGTGTTGCATGAGCATCCGGGTTTTTAGGAAATACTCCGGACAGTGCTTGAATGATATCCCATAGTGCTGGCTGTGCACGTTGAGTCTTACGCAATTGAACACGGTCTGGCAGCAAATCTTTCATTGTCGGGTAATCAGCGGGCTTTGGTGCTCGCTCACTGAATCCGTCCAAACTGAGACTAGAAGCTGATATGGATGCTATTGCTGTCAGATCATCGGCAAAAATCAACTGCGAAGCAGTAGGCTGGGATGACAATGCTAACGTCTTGAATTGTTTTCGCAGTGTGGACCATTCGTTTTGACCGTCCAGGCTCAGCGATTGACATAACTCGTTTCCGCCATTGGCCGATGATTGACACCACACGGCTGCACGTTCTGCTTCCTCTGGTGAGACTCAAACTACCTTACCACTTTCGGCTCCAGGGGTCGGATGAATGTAAAGTGGAGCGCATTGTACTACGTTGGTTTTGCACAGATCGATATCGCCATAATCGCCCATTGAGCTGCTAAGCCATGTGACAGCGACAGGCTCCGGGGTATGGTTGCATTCCAATATCAATTGTGCGATTGCCGATCCGCGTCAAACTAGAAAAGACTGAGAACCGTGATTAAAGAGCAAAATCGATACATCACCCCGGAAGTCCGGATTGATGATGCCACAGCCAATGGCAATCATCTTTTCGGATATGAAACAATATAGCGGAGCGATATGTGCTTAGCATCCTGGTTGGACTTAGATTTGAAAATCTGTCTCGCACAGCACCGCACTGTTTGGCATAATCAAATACGCGTACGCACTCAATAGCTCGTATCCAGGTGCTTCTGGTGACTGGCGGCGTGGTGGAGATGCCCATTCAGTCGTCAGGACGTAATACAGATATTTTCGTTCGTTCAGGGTCACCACTGAGCGTGCTCCCACAATTGCCATATCGGTATCATCGTATTCGAATTGTGGGTCAAAACCTGGAACCCATTCTGAGTCAGAACTGCTTGCTACCAACACAGGCTGGCTCGCATTGTCGGATTCGCTGTTGACACATGTCCGAGCTGAATCAGATATCACTTAAGCAGTAACTGCTAGTTCAGGCTCCAAATTTTAAATGATTGGAGTCAATTGCACTGCTGAACTGGCTTTCTGCTTCTCGGATAGTTCGGACATATCGATTGAACCGTCTGGATTGAGGTTTGTGCGCTTACAAAACTGAAGCAAATCACGACCGACTGGCTGACGCATACGAATACGATAAGGCTCTATTTAATCAACCATATATCGAACAGCGATCGCTGGACCAAAAGTTTCAGTCAGCATAGCGGAGATATGGGCTAATTTTGTCAAAAACAATTCGCTTTTTTTTGGTTCCCATTGGCGATTGACTACCGTAGATGGACCTTGACTTTGGTCTTTATCGTCTGGGCGGTTGTGCAATAGTAGGAATTCACAGTAGTGAACACGTTTGGTGGCTTCTGCACAAGTAGAATTAGCTAAGCGCAAAATCGGACTAGGCTCAGTAACTCATACCAGCAGTGCTTGCGAGGTCTCCTGGTGATGCAACGATGCCTCAGGAGGATCCTTGTCGATAACTTCGCCATGTTCGCCAAATTGATAATCGTTGCGACTGATATATTCTTCAAATTCCTTCTGTGCCCGCGCATCCCAGGCATCGTTGAGAATATCTCTGTGGGGAATTCGGCTCAGAATATCAGCATTGATGTTCGTCCTTCCTGGCCAATAAATTTCATCGAAATGAAGGTCTTGCAGGGCCAAGGTCAGTTGGCCCAAAGCATCATCGAAGATCTTCTGTGAAAACCACTTGACCAACTGTGCGTGATCAGAGTATACTACGAAATGAATGCAGGCCAAATAATGCCACCATCTGCAAACTGCCCACACGATAGCGAGTGCCTCTTGTGCAGGTACACTCAATTTTAATTCGGATTCAGTCAAACGTCGGGATGCGCATTCGATCATCCATCTTAGCTGATCAGTATCGGCTGGGTCGTGTTGTTTCGATACTGCGCCCAAGGCTAGGCCACTAGCGTCCGTCGTGACCGTAAAAGGAAACCGAAAATCAGAGTACCGCAGGACAGGTTCTGATGTGAGCGCCGTTTTGAGATGATTGAAGGCACGGGTATGCGTTTCGTTCCACATGGTCCGTTCATCTGCTGGTCGACCATCGTTCATGAGGTCGTACAATGGTCTCGCAACTCGACTAAACGCAGGTACGAACATTCGATAATAACCGGCTAAGCCGAGAAAACTATGCAGTTGCTTGGCTGTTTGCGGAATCGGCCACTGTTTGATTGCATCCATTTTTGATGGCAGGGGTCGGATACCGTGACGATCGACCGCGTGACCGAGATATTGGACTTCTTGTTGGCCAAACACGCATTTCTTGGCTTGCAGTTTCAAATTCGCTTGCCGAAAGCGTTGAAATACTTGATCCAGATGTTGGCAGTGCGATTGCATATCTGGACTGAAAATGATAATGTCATCGATATAAGCCATACATACCTGCCAGGTTAGGCCATTGAGCACCATTCCCATCAACTGTTGGAAGCAGGCAGGTCCATTGATGACTCCGTATGGCATGGTCTTGTACTGGAATAGTCCGAATTGGGTACAGAACGCTGTTTTGTGCGCCGTTTCAGGATCCAATGCGATTTCGTGGTAACCACTCGCGGCATCCAACGTTGAAAAGACTGCTGATCCTTTCAATGTGTCCAACACATCGCGAATGTTCGGGAGTGGGTACATATCCTGCGCCGTTTGCTTATTGAGTTCTCTGTAGTCGATACAGAATCGCGTTGTTTCGTCCTTCTTTCGTACCATTACTACTGGACTCGCATAATCAGAATATGATGGTCCGATTTTGTCCAATTCCAAATATGTTTCCAACCATTCTTTCATGACGGGAATCATAGGAGCTGCCACCCGTCGGTGTGGCTGCTTCACAGGCGTGCAGTCACCTGTGTTGATTCGGTGTTGTACGAGGTTGGTTGTTGCCAAATGCGCATCGTGGTATGCGAATACGTCCGCATTATCCTGGATTGTCCGTTCGAGCATTGCTGTTTCCTGGTCAGTCCACAGCTGTTTGTCTTTGGCACCGATGACCACTCGATCCATTACACCTTTCCTGTGCTCATCCGAACGATAATTGGTATGTGCGCCGTGTGTTTGCAGGCATCCACCGATACTGTCTTATTTGCTGATTTGGATACAGGTGGTGCAGTTGCTGACGTTGTTGCTGCAACTTCACTGATCATAGCGACTAAACTGAGATCGATTGCACGATACACGAATGGATCGGCCGCAAAGGCATGCATGACGACGCCTTGTACTGCGCGAGGAGTCTCGGCCAGGTTGAAAATCTGGATTTTAAAAGACTGAGGCAGTTCAGTAGGGTCCCACTTACCTCTGGGTGTAACGATTTCCCAGTTTGACCAACTCACGTAGGTTTAGCGCGCTATCTCGGTAATGCAACACGGCCCCGCCTCCTCGCGCCGTTGCCGCCAGAAGCAGACAGCATTTTGATGAGGTTTTACGTTCAAATCAAGCGCGAACTGCGACTGCTTATTGCAAACAGTCTGCTCGCGTCTGTAGCAACGCGTTGCTAGAGGAGGGAAAAAGGGGAGGAGTTAGAAAAAAGATGGGGGCACCTCGCGAGGGCAGTTTAAAGCAAAAAATCGAACTACAGTTTGTGGGCGGGTCGTCGCCTAGCAACTTGTAGTTAGCCGTTTTGCGATTGACCAAGAAATGCGTATGCCCCGATGTTTTTGAAATGAGTCACCAGCTGTGTCAACATTGTAGGCCTACGTTTTATAAGGGGGTGGGCCTTAGGTGGGGCCTTGATGTATATAATTGAAGAATCTTGTGTGATCATGCGATTAGCAATCATCGAAACATATCATTCCTAATTTCATCGGCTGATTGATTGACCAAAAAAAATTCTCGATCAGTGCACCTACTGCAAGAATAGTCAGCAATTATGCTTGACAATGGAATTAAAAAGTTCTTTTTAATCTCTTTCGATTTGAAAGACAGCGCTTTTCCAAAAGAAGGATATTGCAGAGCTATTGGACTCCTGACTGGTTCATTTGCAATATTACTATCTGCTTTCAGCGCTTTTGCCGTTTGATCCCCAGGCGAAGGCTGTTATAAGGCCGGCTGAAGCCGAATGTCACCTCAAGCTTAAGTCTTGTATGTACCAGACTAAGCCTAAGCCTGGTGTCATATGCCAGCCTAAGCTTTAGCCAAAGCCTAGTACCAGCCTAAGCTAATCGGGCCAGCTAACCTATTGTATGTTGGGGACCAAACAGCAAAAGTGCCTTGCTTTCTAGTGCAGGGCCATTAGTACCTCGTGCGGTCAGCTTTCCAGCAATCACACTTTTTTAAAATTTTGAGGAGATTCCAGACCTTTCTTGTAATTTGAGTGGGTTTTTAGGATTTTGAGCGGCACTTTGAAATGTGAGGAGTTTCCTGAGGTTTAAGAGGGTGCTGGGAACCATGTGTAATTTTGTAGTTGCGTGTTCGCAGCAGGGTATCCTATTGTTTTCGCCGCCTACCCATTTCTTTTCGAATAGAATTTTCAGCGACGCATGCGTTTTCTAGAAATTTCAGCAAAAACTTTTTGTTGCAACCGCTATTTATCATTTCTTAAAAATTTCAATTGACAAACCAACGAAAACTTGAAATTTCAGACGAGAAATCGGATGGTTTTCTGGAATTTTCTGGCGTGCGCACAGGTACATCCATGTCGCACAGCATGTGATGCTCAGGTACATCGTGGAGGCGGCTATTGTTGTGGAAAATTTGCATACGCGCTAGCCCTGTGCTTTACCACGCACGCGCACCAGAAATCTACGTGAAAATTGTTTGTTCCGTAACACATGACTGCGACTGACTCGAGTCGAAGAACATGATTCGACATGGTACTTTCATTCGATGACGTGGGGGAATTGTCACTTGTTCGACTGTTATCTGTCCAATTGGTTGAGCAGGACCAATTTGAGCGAATGGGATTTCGATGCCTTGCAGTGGACCAACGTTGTATGTGACCAACTGCTCATGATGGCAGATTGTTGCACCGTACCGTTCCGTGATATCTTGACCAATCAACATCGTAATGAGGCCTTCAGGATCGAGCAGAATGACCACTTTGTGCATGACGGTGATTGAATCAAAGGTCAGATACACGTAACGCATACCCATGATACGTGGATTGGCATTGTCAGCTGTTCGGACCTTGAGCGGGCAGGGATCGAACTCACCTGTCCAGTCTGGGTGGATTCGCTTATACGTTGAGTGACCCATCAACGTAATATTAGCACTGGAATCTAAGATGACCTGCGTTCTACGGCCATCGATACCGATGATGACTTCTGGTGATTTGCGTTGTTGCAATTGGACTGGGGTGATGTTTGTTGACTGCACGAAATCTTGACACGTTACCTCGATACGGCGGAACCAACTTTGCTTTTCTTGCTCGTCGGCATAGACCCAGTCAGGCTTGATCGCGTCTGATGGGATCGCATGAGTTGGTAATTGAAAAGCTCCGCTTACTGGGTTGATGCTAGGATCTGCAGCGGTGACTATCGCCGTTGTTATAGACGAGGTGTTGTCTGGAAGCATCATGCCAGTAACTGAGCTAACATTCGCTGCTTGCTGGGATGAATTGCCATTGTTTCGATTTCGGGAAGCCTCTGCTAAATCGGCACCATACAGCAAAGGGCAACGAGACGGTCCATGGCCAGGCGTGCGCTCACAGCCCAGAACTTGACCTGGTGGTCGTTGTGGGCATAATGGTGCAGTATGACCCATCTTGTTGCACTGCTTGCATTGCCGTTACGCAGAATCGGGAAGTGGCGCCATTTGCATCGTTGCATCGTAGCTGTGGCCAGTTATTGGACATCAAAAAACTCGTGGGCCCAAGGCAGTTGCTGGAGGGCGAGTGAAACGATCTTGCCCTCGCTGGTTTTGGTTCGAGTTGAACTCCTGGCGTCCACCTTGCTGACCGTTGCTATTGCTATTGCTCCATGAGCGACTTCCTAGGCCGCCTCGGTTATTGCGCTGAAAAGATGAGCGAGAACGATCATCATTATAGCTACTGTCACCTTGGTTCGCTGGCGGAACAGATAGCGGGGCAGTGCCAGTGTAGCCGAAATTGCTCGGGTGACTCGGTGCTGGTCCCGCTGCATAGGCCTGTGATACCGATTGATCAGATGTATCGATTGCTGCCACTGTCGTTTTGGCCGCTGTTATTGTCGAATTGCGGAGCTCCCATTTAGCAGCGAGCATTTTAATATCTTTGAATGAAGCACTGACATTACGGTCGATATAGTCTGTGCCAATCACCTTTGCTAAGCCAGCAGGCACATTCTTTTGAAACGTTTCGATCAACTGACGATGGCGTTCTGACGATGAGTCAAATGCCTTCAGCGCAGCGGCCTCAAGGCGATTTGCATATGCCATCAATGGTTCGTCCGGTTTTGGTGTCATTGATTGAAAAACACGGATACGATATGCAGCGTCATCGAGTTTAAAATGAGAGCACGTGTCAGTCTTCAGCTTGTTCCAAGTGAGCTTTGTCCGATCCGGAATTGACTCAAGATACGTGCGCATCCAGGTGCTGGCCTGATCGGTTAGATAGAATGGCAAGACTGCCAGCAGGTCGGCGTCGGCTGTAGAATTCAAAGAGCTCATACGAAAATAGAATTCGGCCAACCACTCATCCAGCGGTGGCGAGTCTTGTTTGCCACTGTATTGCAGAATTTCGAGTTTCGGCCGACGACCTTGACTGAGTGCCAACTGGACTGCCAAGCCATGAAATGACGGTGGATTTGCCTGCAACGGGCCCGCTGGGGGTGACGAGGCATTCTCTTGCTGCCGGCGGTGATACGTTGCCAAATCAATACCATTGCTAGATGCATTATCATCTTCCGCCGGTGGTCGTATGTTTGCTAAAGTCGGCATTGAGCTGGATAAACCAGGCGTTGCCCTTGCCAGTTCGTCCACTCGAGACATGATTGGAGCCACCGCGTTCTGAACCGTATCACAGACTATGGGAGCCACCGCGTTTTGAACTGTATCACTGATCATTGCTTGTAAATCGTTTCCTGATGGTGGCTGCAAAGGAGGAGGATTACAAGGCTCAGACACAGGCATACCTGGCATCTCCTGCGGTGGAAAGTGCCCAGGCGGTGGCACTGGTTGTCCTGTTTCTTGAGACCATTGGACTATCAACTCGAGTTCGGCCATCGTATTTATGGCCAAATTGAGCTCTGCATCGTTCGCTTTATACCATTCGACGAGTGTTTCCCAAGGTACATTGGCAAGATTGGCATACTGATCAGCGTCGGGTACCGTATTAGTATTGCTACTGGCCACTGGGTCCGCGCACGTGCCGTTGTGAATTGGACCTCGCCTCTGACTCGGAACGAGTGTCCGCCGTCGTTGGTTGTTGACTAGAGTTATTGCTCGCTGTCTTGGATTCCGTTGCACGAGGGAATAACCACAATTTGCGGACATCGTCGTAGACCACTGGGAGTCGCGTCACTGGGTGAAGGTATCGAACTGCTTGCGGGACGTTGGCATCAAACTTGACAATCCGTGCGCCATTGCTATAAACTGAAATAATCTGATCTAAAAAGAACTGCATTAGACCAGAGCCTGGACCAAAAGTAGCGTCCAGATCACGCTGTGCTCGCGCTTGAGCTACCACTTGTGCGGATTGTCGAAGTTTGTCCACATCATCGGCTCCGTCAACTTCGTGTGGTGCTGCAAAGGCTAAGCCCGACAACAGGATTCGCCAAAAACTGATTTCATTGAACCATTTGAATTGATGCCAGGAAAACCAACCACTCGCCGTTTCCTTCCTGGGTGGGCTGTCCAACGGGTCTGGATTGACCATCGACTGACTGGCTGGAGTTGTCTTGGGCTGGGTGGACTGCGGACTGGACGGGTAACCCGAGCTTGATGGGAGGGAGTTACCCGAAGCAGACGTGCTAGCCTCCTGGGACCCCGGTAACAAGGATATGGTAGTCTTACCCGCTGAGGTTTGGATTGTACCCAGGTTCGTCATTACCGTAGCGATCGATCGAAGCTGCTTCCCCATCGAGTCCATTACGCCAAGCCGCTTCTCCATGGCGTCGACTGTGCTCAGTCGCTTTTCAATGGCATCGACTGTGCTCAGCCGTTTTTCAATGGAGTGTTGATTGCTATCGACTGCACTGAGTCGGCGCCCCATTTCATCCAATACTTTAAGCCGTTGCTCGATCAGCTCTTGCTGTCGACGTAATTCTACGTTCTGTGCGGTTGCTCGATTGCGTTCCGCAATTGCTTCGTCTGAGTGCCGTTCGGCTTGTGTCGCTGCCCATTGTGCGTCGTCTCGTTGCCGTTCGAGTGCGTCCAGTTGTTGACGGACCCGCAACGGGTCAACGATATCGAACAAATCGCTGGTTGCCGATGTAGATGGTCGGGAGTCGTCCGTGGGTGGGTTCGGTGTGATTAACACTGTTGTTTCTTCGTCGTCTGGAGTAGGATTGGCGTGAGGCGGGAGTTGACGGTCGGCCATGTAGACGTGGAGTACGATGACCGCCGCACGTTGCAGAAACAAAAAATGATCGACCGCTCACGTAATGCCCCGCAACATGGGTTCAGACCAGCTTGGGAACGAATGTAATCACTGAGTTTACTCGAACTTCGCACCCAACGGAGACACGGCACACACTCACCAAGAACAAGGCAGACATCCCCCTCATATACCTCCCAATGGATCACTTTGCATAAATAAACAGATCACCCGTATATCACACGAACTGGTCTTCTGAGTCTTTTGTTGTACTTTGATCGGGCGACCTGGAATATTGATAGGCATGGTACCTTGATAACTGGTAACCGGCCTTGACTTGCTGGAACTAGATGGAAGAGTTAACACTACACCCCTTACATAGGGAAGACGTATTGAGTCGCTAGATGACGTCGTCGTCCATTCAGAGGATGGATCAGGGGATGGATAGGTGGAGTTGGTGCTCGGTGATTGGTTGATCGGGTCTGATCGATGGGTGATTGATCAGGGATCGAGGCGGAGCCTAAACCGGCTATAACCCCGTCCCTACTACTAAGTTAATCTTGCCTGGCGCGATATGATCAGCCCAGCCATAGCGTCGCGCTTTGTTTAAGCAAAACAAACCAATTTGGTTCCGCTAACCCTACTTTAGGTTGAATCTAAATGTATGCTCTTTGTGTCTGGCTAATCGGCATCTACAAAAACCTTGTACACAACAGCCCAGTCATTAATCACATCCTACTCTGCCTATTCACAAACGCGACATTACAAAATTTCTTTGGTATACTAATGTATACGTTTTTCTCGCGAACCGCCGAAATAATGGCGCCAGCTATCTACTTTGCTTTACACGCACAGAATAAATGCACTTAATAACCAGCCATCAACAAGTCCACAGATACAATGCTTCATGATTTATTAAGCACAGCTTTTTATATTTACGTTGCACTGCCAAAACAAATCGAGCCTTCCCCCCCCCCCGCATCTCAACTGCTAACTTCTTTTAGTCAGTCATTAACTTAATTCTGATTACACCAGTAAAGACAATAATCGCTTACGCAATTACCAGCGGATCATACTGATATTACCGATAACTTTTAAACGATTCAAAACTTGAAAACTTGAGCGAAAAATTTGAATTTTGATCTGATCCGCATAGTTAAACATGCATTTCTTTCTCGCAAGCCATGCTGCTTTCAAAGACCAATTAAAATCACTGTAAAAGTCAAAAATCTCAACCTCCTTCGAAATGTCACTTGTACAAATTTGCTGCTCTTCTTTGCAGACTTACGACACACTTAAGCCAACGCATGACACCTCAAGGACCGGCCATGTGACACTATTAAAAAGCGGGCACAGCATCGCTGACTTCATCTGCGGAGAGGAGGGTCTGATCTTATTACGGCGGAAAGAGGGGTCGGAGGGTCGGTGCAATGGCGGCCCATTTCAGTTTCTTATTAAAATTGAATCTGTTAAATTTAAATTTCCCCCACGAAAATTTAAAATCGATTTGAGGCCTTTAAGGCAAAACATTAAGTCTTTTTCACTATGGAGAAAAAAATTTTTCGTTCAGGGGACGATGGGGCCAACAATACCAAAGGTATTTGCAGAGCTTCGTCAAGCGGGACAATAGGCTCTTCGCCATGTAAAAAATTTTCTTTTGCTAAAGATAGTAGGAGGGAAGGACAATAAAGTTACCTGCACACCCATGACGACTGGGACAGGAGGGTCTGAAAAATGGCAAGACTCTTTACAAAATTTTGTAAAAAACTTTGTTGGGGGGGTCTTCGCCATGTAAGAAAATTTTCTTCTGTCGAAAAAAGTGGAAGGGGGTCGAACACAATAAAAATGGAAGGCACAGACTGCGTGATATGCACACGCTTGCTGGGCGGGAAATAATATCTAAAACATGAGAAGATTCCGCCCCTTTAAAAACTATTTTCAACGTTTTTTTAGTGGGTCTTCGCCAACTAATAAATCTTTCTCTGTCAAAAATAGTAGGGGAGGGGGTTAAGCACAGTAAACGTAGCTACCTGCACACCCTTGCTGGAGGGGACAGACGAGTCTGAAACCTAAGAAGTGTCCCCAATTCACACAACTTACCCAAGATTTTTCAGGCGGGTGACAGGGTCTACAGTATTTTGATTACCCAGTCAGCGATGTTGACTGAGCAGAAACATTAGAACCTCACAGGCAGGGCAAATGTGAATGCCAAAATAACACGAAATTATCCACGTTGTCATACCTATTATTTGAAAAAGGTTCCCAGCCAGAAAAATTGCATGAAGTTCATAAATTATGTCAGCAAATGACAGCTAGAAACCTATATTATTCTTGACGGCAATATCTCCGAGCCCAACGCCCTGCCTAGCATCCCTGTTACTGTCCCTGTACCCAGATTTATTGGTAAAAACTGACCCTCGTCCCCAAACAACTGACCCAAAACCAAAGCAAGTACTTACAGTGATGATTTGTGGACATTGCCAGCTTTTTCAGGCAGAATGACTTGTTATGATTGGGACTAACCAAAACCCTGAAGAACCCTTTTGTTTACGAGCTTACACCATGAGACATGCGAAGAAGTCGACTTCGTCGAGAAACATGAAAACAACAACAAGCAACAGGGATATTCTTACGTCCTATCCCGACCATACTTTATGCCACACGCAGAGAGTTGACTGTCTTTCTGCCATCGCAAACTTAATGAAACAAATCATGATCATGCTCATTGCGAAGTTTTTTCAAACCGTTCTTGCATGCTAGGTTGAATGATCCTGAATCAGTACCTCCTTGCTACTCGTCATGATCACAATCAATAGGCCAATTGCTCGCACACAGCTTTAATTAAGAAAATGATTTATATTGTGTGCAACAGAAAAAACGGATATCAGCTGATAAGCAATAACGAAAATATCAGCCGGGATTATCAATTAATCGATATATCGATCAAACTAGGGTCCCATTGTATTCCTCATGACATTACAGCACATGTGCCTTCAAGTAGTTGCACTTATTATCTTATCATAATGTGCTTGCCCTTCGCTTATACTTTAACAATCCTCTTCGCACGCACCAAACTTTGTTTTAGGACAATAGTCACTCCAACTAATCCAACAGCCGCCCCAAATCAACAGAACGCCATCTACCTGTTGAATGCGGCCAGTCCCCACAAAAGAAGCTCATTTTACACCCGGCTCGGGCAAATCACAATTCGATTCGATATCTGAACAAGATTTATATAATACATTGGTGCAAAAATCACCACACAAACAAGTAAGCTCATAACCTTAAACTATTGCTACAACTTCACTAATAACATACCTACACTATTTCGCTCACCGTTGTTTTATGAATCACGCAATTACTTCACCAATTGCTCAGACACTTGCCACAGCGCCTAAACTGATCATTAGTCCTTTGCAGCGTGCTCAACAAGAAGCTAAACGAGTACGCCATGCGAAATTGCGTCGTCACACGTCTCGCGGGTGGTGAAGTGAATTGGACGGTTATGAGTCGATGTCCCCGCCAGTAGCCCCCGAAGTAGCACGAATGGAATCGACAACCCTGTTGTACCAGTCAGGCAATCAGATGATAATGCGCCGGCGGCATCGTTGACCTCGTCGGGCCGTACGATTGCAAGTACTACGAGATCGCAAAGTTTGCCGCCTCAGCCAGCGCCTATGGTTATGGAGAGTCCCGGCGATAATAGACCGATTCGTCCATTGACCAAGGATTTGTTGAAGATTTGGGAAGAAATTGGTTACGCCGCGTTGGAGGAGAATGCTGGTGCGGACCTAGCGCGAAGGAATGCACCCGCCAGGCAATCGCTGAGGAAATCTCGAAGTCAAGAGGCCACGAAATTTGAAGCGGCCAGACGAGCAGGATGTTTGGAATGCAAACGAAGATCGCAGCAAGAAAAAGGAGAGGGTCCTGATGGTATGTTAATTTGGATTTCTCTGGCCTTATCGGCGAGGTGGTTGATTTTTAAGGGATTCGAAAGCTGTGCCGCCCGAGGCCGCACCAGCGTGCTTGAAAGAGAATCAGAAAATTGTTAAAGAAAACGGCTGGCAACGCGACCTCTCATCTAACGATCGCTTAAAATCGGCCAGCTTGATCAGCAATGCCACGTTTATAATCGATTAAGAGTCGATAATCGAATGAGAGCGAGGAAAATGAGGCAAGGCGGAGGCAGTAGAAGAATGGGGAATCAAAAAAAAAAGAGTAAGGAGTAATATTTTTGGTACTTTTTAAAAATATTAGATTTTATTGGCGGCTTGTAGGAAACAAGAAACGAAAACGAAGGACCCGGAAATAAAAGGAAGACTCGTTTCAAAAAAGAAGAATGGCGTGGATTCGACAGCGTCGCCCGAAATCGTGATTGATTCCAAGAGGGCGGGAGACTCAGTCAGCAAACCGAAATTTTTGGATCGACGCGCCTCTGCTAATAAACCCCTTTTCTTATCATCAGTCAATGATAATCTGTGAGGGAACACGTTCGAGAATTTGGTAAGTGGATGTGGTCGGAGCATTCAGACATGGTTTCAGTGTTGGTTTTTTAGGGCCCATTACTGCAACCGATCATTACCAGAAGACAAAAACCGCGTCCATCACTCCCGAATCCAACAGCGGTGGACGAATTAGAACGACAACTCTCCCATGACACCACGACGACGTCAGTGAAAGCGGCAAACGGTAACGTTTGGCAGAGAGCAGACAGCATGTCTGATTTGTCGCCATTGACCAGCGAAAGCGACACGAACAATAACGAGGACAAGAAAACCATCCTTTCAAATAGTGCAAATGGAACGTCCTCTTAGACAACTGAACATACCAAGCAGACAAAACCAGTCTATACTCGTGCAACTATTTGGATAGATTCAATGCCAAGGTGAGTATTTTGTATTGTTGGTTAGATGTGAGCTAGAGTAAATTTGCCGCATCTTTTTAGAGTCCCCTGTATGGCTCCATTTCGGCAAAAATGAAGCGGCCAACAGAGTACCAGAATAAACTGATGGAGCAGCTGAGTCTGCTGCGTCAGGTAGGAGGGCGACTCAGTTGGCTTGGCGAATAGAAACTGAGTTCTTATCTTTTTCAGCAACTGAAAAATTAGCAGAAGGTAGTGGAAGATGGATTAGTGTCGCCATCGCAAGATCCTTCTTCTTCGCACAATTAACGAGACGACTATTGTGTTGTCGAATAAGAATTGTGTCAGTGGCTTGCCATAGTGTGCGGTGGTATGTAAGAATTGTACCAACACTGTCTAGGTAGTTTCCTACTTTTGTTCGGTTTCTCTAAGAATGCAGGTATGCGGGTGTATGCATGTAAAGTAAGACTTTGTGGGTTGCAGTGTAGTTTCAAATGTTAGTATTTCTCGACAGGTTATCATGCTACGTTTTTGAGGCCTTTTTCGAAGTGATTTTTTCTCAGACCTAAGTTCATGATTGTGGAAAGATTATTCTTTGTGAGTACCTAACCTTTGTTGCGTGAATAAAGATAGAGGATTAGACCGTCAAGAAACATGGGATGCTGTTCTTTAAAGCTGCGCACTTGGCACTTTGGAAAGCGCAGGCTGTGTAACATATCGTTGCATTCATAATCCAGGCTCTTGCCTATGTTGATTTCTTGTACTGCAGTGTTATCATCTGTTTTTCAGATCTATAAAGAAAAAATTTGCGAGAAAACTTGCCGAGTTGGAAGGGAGCGGGTTAGGGTTTGATAACCAGGCTACACCTGTTCGGGGATACTTGACGTTCCTTTAAATCATCATTCATGTGTAACCTGCATCTGGATCTTCAGCTCGTTCAATTTAGTCAAATAAACCCTGTCGGGGATCACCATTTCATACGCATAAGCGGTTGGGAATGTGATAAAACATGCACATTGCCACATTGCTCCCTCTGAGTTGTAACCGAGCTGGTATGAATTCAAACTTGCAAACTGACTGCCCTGGACTCGATTCCCGGCGCCCCGGTTTCTTATCAACAAACAAATATGCTAAAAAATACCAATGGTTGAACTCGCACTTAGTTAGTGATGGGTTTTTCTAAATGCACGAGTTTCGGTAGGGCGCTTGCCTGACATGTATGACTCATATCACACTGTAAAACTCCACCCGCCATGGAAAATCCCGTACCTTCTATTTCTATAAAGGTGCCTGCTTTGTTGTTCTTCTACTCAACGATAACAAAGTTGCTAGCAGTACAGGTTACCTCGTGGATGTTGTTCTCACGTCGACTACTTTTTCAATTCATTCGCGCCAACACCATCACCAAGGCACATGCCAATGATGCCACGATCCAAATCAAAAATACGCTAAGCACACACACAGTTAAAAAAATACAATTCCCCGTCTATGATCTAAAATATGTCTACTCACCCTGTCCTAGATGGGGCTCGTAATATACCAAGCAGCAAAAATTTTGGAGCCTTGCTGATAAGCACCAAGGCAATTAACTATCTTCCCGACGATAATGTTAATTTTAAACCTGACACACCTTACTAGTCACTTGCTGTAATCATACCTTGCTACAATCGAAATGATGAATTAATTCGCTTGACCCTGCAATTCCGCAAGCTCTGAACCCGTATTTGATAAGCTTCTATGCCATTGATTAAAAAATAATATAACATTCATGGAAAAATTTGATCACTCGCTCATCATCAAATTATTTTTGAAACAAACCAACACACTTTTGACTAACAAATTGTGAACTTACGTACTTTCTTTCTCCATCACGTATAAAACTTCTAGCAAGAACAGACGAACAGCCCGGCCTACCAAATGCGAACTTGCTTTCTGTCACATCGCTTCCTTCGCGAATTTACACATCGCCCTAATAGCTGTGACGCATGAGCATACTGAACCACTCTACTGACAAAGCATCCGACACCGATGAGAGAGCTGCAAACAAACTAAGCTACATATATTATGTCAATGCCTCAGTTTTCATGTACTTTTTTGCTATTGCTAATAACCAGATAAAATTGTTGTGCTTTTACAAACCTAACGTTGATTAAAACGCAACGAATCAACAAAACCGTAATTTCACTGATTAGTAGAATTCCCAAGAAAACTTGTGCAATGCCTGAACTTTCGGCATGAAAAAAGGGACCAAAGCCACTGAAATACTAACAATAAGCGCTCGTCCCTCAAGTCATAGCATCGAAACGTGACCGAAACAGTGGCAGCAATTGCATACTTGCCGCGTCTTATTCAATATTATTGTTTACTGGCATTCTATTGTCCAGTTGCAATGGCGATAGTAGGGAAAGTGTTTTGCTTTGATGTCCTTGTATTTCGACACGAAAGGTGAAGTGCTTGCCAAGATGGTAATGACAATCAGGGCGCCAAGACTGGGGATAATCTTTCTCTCACGCTCTGCTTGGAAGTTGATGCGACAGCTACCATCGACTTGTTTTTGTCTTTCAGACTCCATTTTGCAGTGAAACAACAAAAAATTTATATTCTTTATATGCTGTCAGCGCTCACAATAATAGAAACACATGATCAGTAGGACCATAGCATCAAACAAAACAGCAAAACGGCTAGCATCAACGTGACTGCCACTATTTCACAAGTGGTCAATCTTGTATCACCATGTAAAGTCATGAACTCATCCCACTTATGATCACTGAACCCTAAAGCCAGTTCGTTAGTGCTAAACGATTCCAGAAATTGAATTAGACGTTGAGCGTTAATTGGAGAATACCTGGCCGTGTGTACGACATAAGCGAAAAAGATGACTATCTTCGTTTAGCTAATCCCGTTATGGAATATTTTGTCGGCTAATCGTTCGAGACTGGTAATATTCACTTCTCGCACGTCGGCTACTAGCAAGAATCGTCAATTCTCGAGAAATTCATTCACAGCTTTGCGCATGACTACAGCATACTGACTCGGTGGCGAACCTGCATTGCCAACTCCATATAAAATCAAAAAATTTACCACTTGTCTGGTCACCTGAGCAGCCATTCCTGAAGAGCACAATCAAGCAGAATGAGATGCAAGGGTTGCTTGCAGCCTTATATAGCCTAATGTAGTGGGCGGAGTGAGTTGTGCGACATTATGCGCTGTAAGCATGGTTAGAACAGCTAATGCACAAGACACATTCACCGATTTATTATCTTACATCTACGGTTTATCATACCTCGGATAAGCGGTTATGACCGCACCATTTTTAGCCACCACGTAAATTGCATTCACAAAGCTCTCCATTCGACTATCATAACCGATCACTCGATCAAAATCCAGCCAAAAAATGATATCCTTTCCGAATGTGTGCGAATAGCCCTCTTCCACCGCCTCGTAAATTAACTTTCTATAATTACGAACCACTAAATACGATGGGGTCTCCTCTCGCCCTTGCTTGGAAGCATTGGACCAACAGCCATGCACCTTCTCCACCTTCTCTATCGCCCATTTGGGGACACCGATCACACATCCCAAACAAAAAAACAAGGTCTTCATCTCAAGGACTAAAATGATTGCTCCATCTGATGCTTGTGACATTTTCGCTCCAGCTTTTATAGTCAGATTTTTGGGGGAAGCTACTCGGACAAAGCTTCCATGCTGCAATAGATGCCTTCAGTGGTTACTCTGTTTGCATGGGACATCTAGCGTGGACAGAGGCACAGCAGACTATTTGTCAGACATCTAGTGTGCACACGATGCACAGACTATCTGTCAGACACCCAGTGTGCACACGAGGCACAGACTATTTGTCTCCCTCCCTGGTCAGGGCCAAGCTGACTGCTTTCCCTAACATGCGAGGGATTGATATGACTAGTCCTTGGACCCTGAGCATCGCCGATATAAAGGCCCTGCTCCTTGCCTGTGGATCGGTCAGTCTCGATCAGTATTCCTCGACGACCAGAGGTTTGCAGCTGGCTCCCCTGATCCTGCGTGAGTCCCTCCTGGTCCGGCGTAGTGGACCCGCATAATAAACTATTCCGATACCTGGGCTGCGAGGCTTGATTCGAACCTCTACACCACAGCGCAGTTGGTTCAGTGTATGCGCACAAGAACCTGAATGTTTCATTTGGTTCTTTTCGCCATCGTTTGATTTGGGGGCAAGCTGCTCCATTCCGATGGGCTCTTATGCGAGCCTTGCCCTGGTCCCGCCAAGCCGTGCCGTCGCGAGCATAGCCGCGCTCGATGGTCGGCCCGCACTTTCATCCTACAACTGGTTCCAGTGGCTGGATTGACCACCCTAAAAAACAAAATGTATGAATTTGTTCAGCTAGCTAGATGCAACGACCACCCATATGATATAAAGAAGGGTTAACTCTCAGCAAAATGATTAAAACATTAAGGGAAGGACCTCAAGGAGACTCGTAGCAGTCGGGGCTAGGACACTGGCCTTACCTGCAAACGTAAGTCTTGACAGGCTTCTTGTCCATTTTGAAAGCAAAAAAAAGCAGAACTAGAGAGCCGACTAGCCGTCAGGAAAATCAAGGAAAGGTCTGACGCCTTGGAATTAGACCCACCCAAGGCAGTCTGTGACAAACGAAACAAACTCGCTGATTGGTCCATTTTATCGGGCGAAGTCTGGATGCCAGATGGAAAGGGGGAGGGGGGAAGTGCGGTCATGGTACGCGAAAAGATTTTAGCACCAATGCGCTCAACTTGAAATTTTGCGCGCCTCCTTGACCCCATGGAAACTTTAAATGCTGCACATTATAAAAATGCGCCAAGCATATCTCTCTATAAAAAGTGTGTGTCAACCAAATACAGATGAATGAGCAGCTGTGACGAGGGTCTATGTTTGGGTCGAGACAGCTGTGATTCCAGTCTCATCCTCACTACCCCTCAATTCAATGCCTCACTCAGCTACCGTACTTCAGCCCGCTTGCAGCCCTCTCATTGCCTTGCTGCTGATTCGCATCCCTCCCTCAGTTACTGTACTCCAGCCTGCTTGCAGCATCCTCATTGGTCCTATCAATTCAATGCCTCCCCACCTCAGTTACTGTACTCTAGCCTACTTTCAACACGATTCGAAAATAAAAGAAATACTTTTTAAAAGGCGTTGGAAATTTCTTTCGTCTTTGAATTTTGTCTTATCGGTAACGCCGACGCTTCAACAATCCTCGTCTTCTTTTGATTTGATAATGCTGGCTGGACTGGAGTCTTGACTTAGTTCCGACGTTGTACCTGTTCCTAAATTTGCACCTAAAGGCGGATGAAAAGTTAGCGCTGATGTTACAAGCGAGCGGTCCAAGGTCTTCAATAGCCCAAGCCTGATAGAAAGGCTTATTCCTGCAGAGTATCGATCACTGCGACCCCGATTCCTCAACAAACCCCTAGGCGTGTATGCCGCGCCTCCCAAGGGTGCCTGCAACTGCTCTGTGCAATGATACACTAGCCTGGCTGCTGGTCGAATGCACCTCGGCCCTAAGATGCCTACGCTGGCGAACAGTTCCACTGTCGATGGCGCAGTAAAGACTTCTGTCAACACCAGAGGATCCTTTACGAAGCACAACAATGCACGACGATGTCTCAGCCGTCCTAGCTCTTACACACAGACAAATCCGCAGACAAACCAAGTACCTGCCCTGGAGTCAACTCCTGGACTCGTCCAGTATGAACCAAAGAAAACGACGACCGCAGAGGCCCCTTGAGAGTATGCTAATCGAAGTCCCTGGCGGGCGCCTGGCCTGCCCCACGATTCTGCCAATGGGGTGGACCACACGAAAGGGGTTGCTCCCCGCAAATTCAGAACAGAACAGATGGAAACCGAATCGAGCGAAAACAAGGAAGGGAGAGCCCCAATCTCTCCTGGCGGCCCGCTCTTATACCGCCCTGGCTCCTCCTCACCGAGCTAACTGCCCAAGCCACACCCCCCAGGAATCTCAGGCGCCCCCAAGCGGCAATGGTCACAACACGCTCCCCTCCTCCGTGAAAAGACTGTCCTAGGTCGTCCGTCATTCAAGGTTGGACAAAAACTCAAAACTACCCCAGGCGGCCCCGGATGTCTGCGGATTTCCTACACTCCTATCCTGAAACGAGCACGCCAAATATATTGTAAAAACATGAAAAAAAAAACGCACTGGCACGAGTACCGAAAACTGGCACAACGTAAGGCATAAACACGCGGATTAAGATGATTGGTTAGCTATTGATTAAGATATCACGATCCTCTGGTCAAGCTAGAATAGAGATATAAATGAAAATAAACTGAGCAACACACAAAACACTTACGATACCAATCCAATCCATACGCTCACACACTGGCGCCTCCAGTCCGCACCATCTATGGCTCCACGCACTTTACCTACCCAACCGGTCAATCGCAGGGTGTGTGACGGCGTCGTCGAACTTCTCCATTCCCCAAAATTCCAAACAGTCCTGGTGCAGTCGCGGGCCGTACCGAATCTCACCATGTCGACGAAGCTGATGGACCTGCTTCCGGTCGACGTTGTAATGGCGGCGAACTTCGGGCTGGTCAATGTCCCTGCGCCTGGTGGCTGCGTGGCGGTGGACCCAACGCAAAAACTGAGCCGCTGCCGCCGTCTCCAACCGCTGCGCATGCGGAACGTCCTCCATCTGGCCGACCCACTCGTCAATAAGTTGATGAAACCATTGGGGTCTGTCCAAGGCGCTTCGCCCGCGCCTGACCTCCCTGAAGCGGCGGTTGAATTCGCTCCGGTGCTGGCGGAATAAGTTCATCGCGGCGGTGGTGTGGGGAATTGTTGGTCTGGCGGTCGTCTGAGGCGAGGGTGGGCGAATTTGGCCGTGGACCCATGCCACCACATGACTCGATGCTGTCGCGGCATCGCACCAATGCGACCGCAACCATAAGGACGCGACGTAGACGACGGCAGTGGCTATGGCGTCAACCAGCGCATAGCGCCGAAAACGAAGCCCTCGGGCGCCGAAAAAATTAGTGGGCCGATCCTCGAACCATTCCAACCCACGCCCCTGCGGGAAACGGTCTTTTGGCATTTGGGCCCCGGTGAACGCCTTGTTGAGACTTGAAAGGCGGCTGATGACCTGGGTGGGAAAACCCCGTGGCGGCGGTTCGTCCCTACCCGCAACCCAGTCGGCGAACACCTCTGGCAAGGTCGGACTTGGGCCGTCTGGAGCCCCCGAGTTCCCCTTGATCCTTTTTTTTGGCTCGCCCCGGGACCCTAGCCGCCACTGGAACGATGCGTCGTACCACGGGGCTACATTGAGCATGAGCCCCGGAATGCTAGCGGCCAGGGCGGGAACATCGGAGGCTAAATTGAACAAGACCTTATGCAGGTTGCTATCATTCAGCAGCCCCAAAATGGCGGAAGGGACCCCGCCAAGCTGTAAAGAGTCCACCAGCACACAGATGCCTGCCGCATTGCTGATGGTAACGACTCGAACGATGAGTGGGCAGCTCCACGTGCGACAGATGGCCGACATGCGGATGGCCTCCACGTGGTTCTAATCGACAAATGTTGCCCTCTCCTGGAACGACACCAAATCAGGACTGTCCTTGAAATAGCATGGGGGCTTGCCCGTTGGTGATGGCCCCGCATGCCCGCCACATGAAAGAGACGGAGAGAGAAACGTACAATTAAGAAAATTGCTCAGTTTGGTATCGCTGTCAGTCGATCATGGCCGTTTGCAAAATTAATAAAATGACTTTGCTTCGCTTTAATCCGATCAGTTTAGATATACTTGACGTTCCTAATCATTTTGAAAGTAAAGCCTTTACCGATGCATTCTGTGATCTGGGTATCAAGTTAAATTTGGTGGAGGAGCCTATGGATTCTAGTTAATTTGTGTGGCTTTTGTAAAAATTTGAGTGTTGTATCATTTGATTCGAATACAATTTCTTGTGGTCAGACACACACACACACATAAAGCAAGAAGAAATTAAAAAAGACATATAAAACAAAAATATAATACAGAACCTGCGAATCAACACAGTTCACCCTACTGTGATGTACTTGCTTATCAACAAAGTCTCACTGTAATGTACCTGCACATCAACAGAGTATATCCTTAATAAAGATCAGAATATATCCTACTGTAATGTACTTGCGCATCGACGAAATATATCCTACTGTAGTGTACTTGCTCATCAACAAAATAAATCCTACTGTAATGTACCGGCACATCAACAAAATAAATCCAACTGTATGTACCTGCATATCAACAAAATAAATCCTACTGTAATGTACCCGGACATCAACAAAATATATACTAGTGTAATGTACTACTCATCAAGAAAATATATCCTACTGTATGTACCTGCACATCAACAAAATATATCTTTCTTTAATGAACTTGCACATCAACAAAAATCTACTGTAATGTGCTTACACACCAACAAAGTGACAATGCACAGTACTCATTTTTCACTCAGCTTGGCAACAGCTCAGGGAACACGAAGTAACTCAATCACAGACAGCCTTTCCACCCACCCCTTTTTCACTAACTTTTAACTTTAAACTGTCCGATAGACCCCACTGCCACCAGCAGTCTCACAAGCGGACTCACAGTCAGTCTATCAACCTAAAAAGACACTCTTAGTACCTTTACACTCACTTAAACCGTCTACTACAAAACAGCCCTTTACACAACCTTCACACTGCGCGCTGCACGCGAGCTTTCCACTCTACACTTTACACTGCACGCGCGCTTTTCACTCCACACTTAACACTGCACGCGCGCTTTTCACTTTACACTTTACACTGCACGCGCGCTTTTTACTTTACACTTTACACTACTCATGCTTAATCATTGGTGGCTCAAAAAGTGACTCATGATTCTCCTACGCTTATACTACTTCAACTTGTGCTCAGGCTGCTCTTGAAGAGCAGCCGTATTGGTTTCGGCCGTGGTAGACGTTGGGCCTCCCTGTGGTATTGAAAGTGGTCGTTTCTCTTCACCAACTAAGCTTCTTCGTGCAACCGCATATGTGATGCGATTCATCCAACGGGTTCAACGGCGTCTGGTTGACTCGATTGTGGTAATGCCGTCGGCGAGGGCGCAAGGACTCTCTAGATTCGGTTTGTGCAGCGGAAGCACTTTGCAGATGTTTTCTCTGCCTTTGCGAATAAAAAGTCTCATCCATTGATCTCTGAGTTCGGGTTGATGAGAAAGGTATTTTACGATGTGGAGGTCGTCTATCCAATTCTGGTCTTTCTGACGCCACTATTTTTCCGACTCTTCTCCTAAAGAGCGACCCTTTAGCGACATTGGTTATTCGGCATTTCCACAGAACGTTGTTTCATGTGGGTGTAGCGCACACCTTAGCTGCGATTAGGAAGGTATTCTGGATACCGTCTGGGAGATCGCAGGTTTTCAAGCTTATTCGGTCATGTTTGCGTTGTCGTCGGTTTCATGGAGGACCGTATAAGGTGCCTCATATGCCTGCCTATCCACAGTGCCGCGTTGTTGCCTCACCAGCATTTACCTACACGATGAGTGGGCAGCTCCACGTGCGACAGATGGCCGACATGCGGATGGCCTCCACGTGGTTCTAATCGACAAATGTTGCCCTCTCCTGGAACGACACCAAATCAGGACTGTCCTTGAAATAGCATGGGGGCTTGCCCGTTGGTGATGGCCCCGCATGCCCGCCACATGGCCCAGTCGGCCTCGCGAATTCGGCGTCGATGAACAACGTGTTTGGAATGTCACCAGCGACCAGCCGCCTGGCTACTCCTTCCCACTCGTCACTGTCGATAGTAGAGGGTGGCCACAGCTCGTTGCGAGAGCGGTATTCGCCTGGGTGCCATTGTAACTGGCCAAGGGCAGTCTGTAGGTGCCGTTTGACAGCCTGCCATTTCCCAGGCGGGAGCATGCGCCTCCGTGCCCACCATTCCCGGTCAAACGCAGCCTGCCGCTCCTGTTCCTTTCCTTGCCGCTGGCGCTCCTGATCGTGCAGCTTCCCTCTGCTCCACGGCCACTGGTTCGCATTCGCCATGGTCGCTGACGTCACACACTCCCACCGACTGGTTGAGCCACGCTGCACCTACCAGAAAAACCAAGAGCAATATTAAACTCAACTCCATGTGCACACCACAATTCCACCCATTCCAGGTAACCCACTGCCCAGCGCCCTACCGACGCTGCGCTCCACCTACCCAAAAGACAGTGCAGAAAAACCTGCCAAAAAGAGTGTAGATAAGAAAACCAATTTGATAATGTTTTTGTTTACATAAATCGAGCACACGGCACACTGCTACAGGTATACACTCCCATGCGCAGAGCCATGCGCTGCGCCACCTGCAAGAAACATTGTATACCGCTGGAACGAGGCTCGTGCCCCCAAGGTGGCATCCTGGCGAAAGAGTTGCCAAATAATGTCTAAACGATGTTGCCCTGCCACGCATAGCTGCAACCACAGCTGATGAAACCCCTGCTGTACGAAGGCACGCATGCGCGCCTCCAGATACTGCAGGCGGGTGCTGACAGGGTCGGCGGAGCCTCCCATGCCCACCCGATGCGGCCTAGCCGTGGGCAAGTCCCCCGCTGACGCATTCCACCATGCACTCCCCTCTGGAAAACGCAAAAGAACGCCCTGTTCTGTTGAAAACACCGCAGACCTCGGCACGCACCTACTGTCAGACCCACCGCTATGCGGGCCAGAGATGGTGGCAGCAATTTGCAACGCCTCCACCACCACATGTCGACCACTCAGTGAACCGAGGAAGACACCCTTAGACCGATAGGCACATGCAGCTGCTACCACCCGAAACCCAAAAAAAACCAAACCCGGACAGGGTGCTAAAAGAAATGAATACGGGGTTCACCTACAGGGAGAGGCTACGTAGGGATGAATAGTTACGATTGGGAGAGTTTCAAAACGTGAGAATATCCCGGCTAGAAAATAAACTACAATTGCTAAAGGGCCTGTTCCCCCTATCACGGTCGACAGTCGGGTGCACTACTCAGCCCCGCGGCAGCTTCGAGTTGCTCAGCTGCCAGTAAAACATCAGGTGGTGCGTCCCTCAAGAACGAGCTTTGATAGGTACGGTAATCAAAAACAGGGCTTTCCGGCACAGACGCAGCCCTCTCCTTGTCGTTAAAGAAACGAACCCAAACTTTCGAAGGCCAGTCCTTCTTCCCCAACTCTGCACCAGTGATGATGCGTGCTGGCCAAGCTGGATGCCCAGGCACCTTCGCCCAAACAAACTCGCTAATCGGCTCCGGCCGTTGGCTGTGCTCGGCATCCGCCGATGGTGCGATGCCCGCTGGACGTGGGAGAATAATGACATTTCCCCCTCCGAGTGGTTGACGTTGGCGGCGCGGAAGGGCAATCTGTGCGGCTGTTTTGAAAAGCTTCAGCCGGTCAGCCGAAACAATTCTGATCTCACTGTCTGGATCCATGCTCAGCTGAAGAGCCAAATCATGATCAAAAACCCGAGACAAAACTTCATAGGGGCCGTTGAAACGAGCGGTATGCTTTTTCGACACGCCCGGCACCCTCACATCGTTTCGTATGAAAACCCAATCGCCTTGTTGAAACGGATAAGGCCTTGTCCTATAGACACGATCATAGGCCCTTTTCGCCAACACGCGTCGATGTTCCAGCCGTTGTTTGATAACATCATTCAATTCCTGAGCCCTCTTGTGAAGGTCCCTCGCCAGTTGCGGCGGCCTGTCTGGCGCCGATGTAGAAAGCAACACATCCAATGGTGAGCAAACTTCTCGATGAAAGGTCAAAAAGATAGGCGATTCACCAGTTACAGTATGCACAGTCGCGCAGTAATGGCTAGCGATCAACGAAATGTACAGGTCCCAATCCTGGGGAACAGTCCTACTGTAATGGTACAAGCAATCCCCCAGAATCTTGTTGAAAATCTCGACACCTCCGTTGGTCAGTGGATGAAAGCTAGCCATGTTCTTCTTGTGAATGCCAAAAGCTGCACACGCATCCAACGTCACCCGCGACAAAAAATTTGAGCCTCGGTCTGACAACAGCTGCTTAGGGACCCCATACCGCGCGATCCAATCCACGAGCGCTTTCACCACACGCTCAGACTTCACATCTGGTAAAGCATGCATCTCAATCATCTTCGTGAACGAACAGATCAAAACCAAAATAAACCGATTCCCTTCGCCTGTCTCTGGTAAAGCCCCATTTTTTTCTTTTTTATTTATAAAAAAAAAAAACAGAGACAGGCGACGGGAATCAGTATATTTCGGTTTTGATCTGTTCGTTCACGAAGATGATTGAGATGCATGCTTTACCAGATGTGAAGTCTGAGCGTGTGGTGAAAGCGCTAGTGGATTGGATCGCGCGGTATGGGGTCCCTAAGCAGCTGTTGTCGGACCGAGGCTCGAATTGTTTGTCGCGGGTGACGTTGGATGCGTGTGCAGCTTTTGGCATCCACAAGAAGAACACGGCTAGCTTTCATCCACAGACCAACGGAGGTGTCGAGATTTTCAACAAGATTTTGGGGGATTGCTTGTACTACTACAGTAGGACTGTTCCCCAGGATTGGGACCTGTACATTCCGTTGATCGCTAGCTATTACCGCGCGACTGTGCATACTGTAACTGGTGAATCGCCCTTCTTTTTGACCTTTAATCGAGAAGTTCGCTCACCATTGGATGTGTTGCTTTCTACATCGGCGCCAGACAGGCCGCGACTGGCGATCGACCTTTACAACAGGGCTCAGGAATTGAATGATCTTATCAAACAACGGCTGGAACATCGACGCGTGTTGGCGAAAAGGGCCTATGATCGTGTCTACAGGACGAGGCCTCATTCGTTTCAACAAGGCGATTGGGTTTTCATACAAAACGATGTGAGGGTGCCGGGCGTGTCAAAAAAGCATACCGCTCGTTTCACTGGCCCTTATGAAGTTTTGTCTCGGGTTTTTGATCATGATCTGGTTCTTCGGCTGAGCATGGATCCAGACTGTGAGATCAGAATTGTTTCGGCTGACCGGCTGAAGCTTTTCAAAACAGCCGCACAGATTGCCCTTTCGCGCCGCCAACATCAACCACTCGAAGGGGGAAATGTCATTATTCTCCCACGTCCAGCGGGCATCGCACCATCGGCTGATGCCGAGCACAGCCAACGGCCGGAGCCGATTAGCGAGTTTGTTTGGGCGAAGGTGCCTGGGCATCCAGCTTGGCCAGCACGCATCATCGCCGGTGCGGAGTTGGGGAAGTAGGACTGGCCTTCGAAAGTTTGGGTTCGTTTCTTTAACGACAAGGAGAGGGTGCGTCTGTGCCGAAAAGCCGTGTTTTTGATTACCATACCTATCGAAGCTCGTTCTTGAGGGACGCACCACCTGATGTTTTACTGGCAGCTGAGCAACTCGAAGCTGCCGCAGGGCTTAGTAGTGCACCCGACTGTCGACCGTGATAGGGGGAACAGGCCCTTTAGCAATTGTAGTTTATTTTCTAGCCGGGATATTCTTACGTTTTGAGACTCTCCCAATCGTAACTATTTATCCCTACGTAGCCTCTCCCTGTAGTTAAACCCCGTATTCATTTCTTTTAGCACCCTGTCCGGGTTCGGTTTTTTTGGGTGCCTGCTACCTGGCTACCTCAGTGTACAGGTGGAGGGCGCGCGGAGCGCCAATGCCCATTTTCAACGCCTCGCCCTGGGGCCTCGGTTTCTGGGAGAGGGGAGGGGTCACCTGGTGGGCAGTAGTGAGGTAAGTGGCATGGGAACTGTTTTGTGTGTAACCTTATATAATCCGAAATTTAGAAAAAACAAAAAAAAAACAAAACAAAATTTTAAAAAGGAATAAAAAAAGCGCCTTTATTTGTCGAGTGTGCATGGTATACAATGTTTCTTGCAGGTGGCGCAGCGCATGGCTCTGCGCATGTGGGTGTATACCTGTAGCAGTGTGCCATGTGCTCGATTTATGTAAACAAGAACATTATCAAATTGGTGTTCTTATCTACACTCTTTATGGCAGGTTTTTGTGCACCGTCTTTGTGCAGGAGGAGCGCAGCGTCGGTAGGGCGCTGGGCAGTGGGTTACCTGGAATGGGTGGAATTGTGGTGTGCACATGGAGTTGTGTTTAATATTGCTCTTGGTTTTTTTGGTAGGTGCAGCGTGGCCCAACCAGTCGGTGGGAGTGTGTGACGTCAGCGACCATGGCGAGTGCGAACCAGTGGCCGTGGAGCAGAGGGAAGCTGCACGAGCGGGAGCGCCAGCGGCAAGGAAAGGAACAGGAGCGGCAGGCTGCGTTCGACCGGGAATGGTGGGCACGGAGGCGCACGTTCCCGCCTGGGAAATGGCAGGCTGTCAAACGGCACCTACAGACTGCCCTTGGCCAGTTACAACGGCACCCAGGCGAATACCGCTCTCGCAACGAGCTGTGGCCACCCTCTACTATCGACAGTGACGAGTGGGAAGGAGTAGCCAGGCGGCTGGTCGCCAGTGACATTCCAAACACGTTGTTCATCGACGCCGAATTCGCGAGGCCGACTGGGCCATGTGGCGGGCATGCGGGGCCATCACCAACGGGCAAGCCCCCGTGCTATTTCAAGGTCAGTCCTGATTTGGTGTCGTTCCGGGAGAGGGCAACATTTGTCGATTGGAACCACGTAGAGGCCGTCCGCATGTCGGCCACCCCCTTCACCCCACCCCCCCCCCAACCCCCGTGTGCGCCCCCGTGGGGGGCGGGGTCGCTCTGGAGAATCGATGGGGATGGGAGCCTCCTTTCGTGGAGGTGGTTGGGGTCTGCTCGCTGCCGGCTGCGCCCTCGCGGGCTCCGGCGCGCTGCGGTGAATCGATGGGTGGGCTTAGGGAAAGCCATTCGGGGGCCCGTCCCGGCGCGGGGGGGGGGAGAATCGGTTGGCAGGGGGGGGGGCGGGGGGGGGGGGGGGGGGGGGGGCGGGGTGGGGGCCGCGTGGCGGGGGGTTGTGTGGGTGTTTTGCGGTTGGGTGTAGGTGTCTTAGGTGTGTGTGTGGTCTGTGCGGGGGGGTCTTCGGATTTGGTGGGGGGGGGGGGTGTTGTGTTCTCGTGTTCCCTACTTCGCTGGTGAGGTCTGTGTTGTCTTTGTGGGTGCCTCGTGTTTTGTTGTGTGGTTCTTGTTTTTGTGGCGGGTTTTTTCTGGTCCTTTTTTTGTTGTCATGTGTTTTTTTGTTGTTTGGTGTTGCCCGGGCAAGCCCCCGTGCTATTTCAAGGTCAGTCCTGATTTGGTGTCGTTCCGGGAGAGGGCAACATTTGTCGATTGGAACCACGTAGAGGCCGTCCGCATGTCGGCCATCTGTCGCACGTGGAGCTGCCCACCCATCGTTCGAGTCGTTACTATCAGCAATGCGGCAGGCATCTGTGTGCTGGTGGACTTGTTACAGCTTGGCGGGGTCCCTTCCGCCATTTTGGGGCTGCTGAATGATAACAACGTGCATAAGGTCTTGTTCAATTTAGCCTCTGATGTTCCCGCCCTGGCCGCTAGCATTCCGGGGCTCGTGCTCGACGTAGCCCCGTGGTATGACGCATCGTTCCAGTGGCGGCTAGGGTCCCGGGGCGAGCCGAAGAAAAGGATCAAGGGGAACTCGTGGGCTCCAGACGGCCCAAGTCCGACCTTGCCAGAGGTGTTCGCCGACTGGGTTGCGGGTAGGGACGAACCGCCGCCACGGGGTTTTCCCACCCAGGTCATCAGCAGCCTTTCAAGTCTCAACGAGGCGTTCACTGGGGCCCAAATGCCAAAAGACCGTTTCCTGCAGGGGCGTGGGTTGGAATGGTTTGTGGATCGGCCCACTAATTTTTTCGGCGCCCGAGGGCTTCGTTTTCGGCGCTATGCGCTGGTTGACGCCATAGCCACTGCCGTCGTCTACGTCGCGTCCTTATGGTTGCGGTCGCATTGGTGCGATGCCGCGACAGCATCGAGTCATGTGGTGGCGTGGGTCCACGGCCAGATTCGCCCACCCTCGCCTCAGGCGACCGCCGGACCAACACTTCCCCACACCTCCGCCGCGATGACCTTATTCCGCCAGCACCGGAGCGAATTCAACCGCCGCTTCAGGGAGGTCAGGCGCGGGCGAAGCGCCTTGGACAGACCCCAATGGTTTCATCAACTTATTGACGAGTGGGTCGGCCAGATGGAGGACGTTGCGCATTCGCAGCAGTTGGAGACGGCGGCAGCGGCTCAGTTTTTGCGTTGGGTCCACCGCCACGCAGCCACCAGGCGCAGGGACATTGACCAGCCCGAAGTTCGCCGCCATTACAACGTCGACCGGAAGCAGGTCCAGCAGCTTCGTCGACATGGTGAGATTCGGTACGGCCCGCGACTGCACCGGGACTGCTTGGAATTTTTGGGGAATGGAGAAGTTCGACGACGCCGTCACACACCCTGCGATTGACCGGTTGGGTAGGTATAGTGCGTGGAGCGGTCGGATGGGCTGGAGGCGCCAATGTGTGCTGAGCGTATGGATTGGATTGGTATCGTAAGTGTTTTGTGTGTTGCTCAGTTTTATTTTCATTTATATCTCTATTCTAGCTTGACCAGGGGATCGGATATCTTAATCAATAGCTAACCAATTATATTTTAAGATCCGCGTGTTATGCCAGTGTGCGGCGCTCGTGCCAGTGCGTTTTTTTTTTTTTACATGTTTTTGCCGATATCTCCCCTTTTAGGGATGCAGAGTATAGGAAATCCGCAGACATCCGGGGCCCCCTGGGGTAGTTTTGAGTTTTTGTCCAACCTTGCATGACGGACGACCTGAGGAGTTTCTTTTTGGCCGGAAGAGGGAGCGTGTTGGACCGTTGCCGCTTGGGGGCGCCTGGGAGTCCCCTCGGGGTGTGGCTTGGGCAGTTAGCTCGGTGAGGAGCAGGGCGGTGAGAGCGGCACCCAGGGGTTGGGGCTCTCCTTTCCTTGTTTTCGCACAATTGGTACCATCTGTTCTGTGAAATTCCAGGGAGCAACCCCTTTTCGGTGCCTGGTCGCCCCATTGGCAGGATCGTGGGGCAGGCCAGGCGCCCGCGGGGCGATTATCGGCGTAGCTCAAGGGGCCTCTCCGGTCGTCGTTTTCTTTTCGTTAGTACTGGACGAGTGCAGGAGTGACTCAGGGCAGGTACTGGTTTGTCTGCCGGATTTCTCTGTGTGTAAGAGCTAGGACGGCTGAGACATCATAAGTACATTGTTGTGCTTCGTAAAGGATATCTCGTGTTGGGACGAAGTTTTTACTGCGCCATCGACAGTGGAACTGTTCGCCAGGCGTAGGCATCTTAAGGCCGAGGTGCGTCTCGACCCGCAGCAGGGTATCATTGCACAGAGCAGTTGCAGGCACCCTTGGGAGGCGCGGCGGTACACGGCCTAGGGGGTTGTTGAGGAATCGGGGTCTTAGTGA